>JAKCPI010008911.1:0-14028 GCA_023213315.1 Euborellia annulipes
CTCCTTTTGTTTTTATTTTCTTCCTGGCTGCATGTGACTATTGGTCATTATAGGTCTTCGGACCTTATGCACCCATTCCAAAAAAAAAAAAAAAAAAAAAAAAAAGAAAGGTGATGGATAAATGACTGAGAATTCCTAATAGTGAGAGTTGAGCAGATATGATTATTTCATTTATTAATTAAACGCAGACCAGGCCTGACGTTTTGATCTCCTCAGGGTCAGGTCAATAAAGTTATTGTTGGACATTTCAAAATAATTCCCAGATAGCACAGTACGTCTTATGTACGTACATAAGACAGGTTGTGCGTCTTATGTACGTACATAAGACGTACTGTGCTATCTGGGATTCTACAAATAAGAATGAATTCACTACCACTTGCACATCTACTAATTTGGTCAATATTTAATTATACTTTGATATAACACTCCACTAGTGTAGTATAAATATCCAAAAGTGAATTTATTAGAATTTATAGCTATTGACATTGTGGTGACTTTGAGGAAGGCCCCATAAAAAACCGAAACTTAATTAATGTAAAAAATGTCCCTGTAGAATCCAATCGCAGAAATGAAGAGGAATGCATCCAGCATGGGCGTAACTAGAGAATTTGGCTGGGGTGGGCTATGGAACCATCTTCACTGGGGAGGAGGGGCGCCATGGGCCCAGCTTTCCTCCGGGGGGCCTGGAAAGCCCCATATTTTCTCAATTTTTCTTAGGGCAGGGAGCTTTCTGAGGGAGGCCACGAGCCTTGTAGGGGGGCCAGGCCCTCCCGGCACCCCCTAGTTACGCCCATGGCATCCAGATAGGAAGCCTCTATTAATAAATCAAACTCCTTTATTACAAAACGTTTCGTCCAACTTTATTGTGACATCTTCAGTTGTACAAGAGTTTTTTTTTTTTTTAACAGACAAATTAACAACTCTATTTTTTTTTTTAACTCTTATACCCTTGAAGATGTCACAATAAAGTTGGCAGAAATGTTTTGTAATAAAGGAGTTTGATTTAATAATAAAGGCTTCCTACATGGATGCATTCCTCTTCATTTCTGCGATTGGAACCGAAACTTTAGCCTTGGCTAAAGTTTTTAGCTAAGTGTTTAGCTCTTTTTATAATTTCTCCATCAGTTATATATATAGTTTAGAAAACAAAATATTTTAGACTAAAAGAGCCCTCGGGACGTGGTGTAGTTGATAGCATGCTGGCCTTCTATACCAAGGGTCGCGGGTTCGGATGCCAGGCAGTCCAATGATTTTATTTAAGTCAATGGAATACCAAATGGCTTAAATAAAAATGCATGGACCCCCAATAGATATATTACTAAATAAGGGTTATCGTAAGAAGTATTATATGGCCTGAGTTGCCGAGAAGACTATGAATGTGTGTGTGAATGGGAAAATGTGTGAGTGTTTATTTAAAAAATCTGGTGTGGCTGGCGCACAGCACACTTTCTCTTACCTTCGGTAATCGAAAGTTGTGTTCTGTGCTTGTCACACCAGATTTTTTGAGTCGACATATATTTAGTTCCCGACAGTAAGGAACATTTGAATTTTTTTTTTTTTTTTTTTTTTTTTTAAACATTCACACTTTTTTTCTCATTCACACTCACACTCACACTCACAATCACACAGTCTTTTCGGCAACTCAGGCCATTTAAGACTTTAGACGATAACCGTTATTGATAAATATACATATAGGGGTCCAGGCATTCTTATTTAAGCCATTTGGTATCCAATTGGCTTAAATAAAATCATCGGACTGCCTGGGGTCGAACCCGAGACGTTTGGTATACGAGGTTAGCACGCTAACCTCTACGCCATGCCCCGAGGGCGAACATTTGAATTAAGATGTAAAATTTATAAGTATGGGAAAATATTTATATTTTGTTAGCATGGCAACCATTTCTCCTATCTTTTCTATGGAGTACAAGAGTAAAGTGGTCTTCAGAAGATTTCAATCGCAAAATGAGAATATACATTTTAAAGAGCAACTAAAAAATAGTTGATTTTTGAATTTAAAAAAAAATCGTTGGAGCAAATTTTGAGAAAATCGAAAAAAAAAACTGAAAAAGTGCATCAGTAAAGTACTAGTACTCTTTGGCCGATTTTGTTCAAAAGCTTCGTGTCACGTCTCATGGGGGTACCTAACTTAAATATAAAATTCTCACTCTCCTAGCTCTTTTCGTTCTTGAGATATTTTGTTCACAGACAGACAGACACACACACACACACACACACACAGAGAGAGAAAGAGAGACAGACAGACCATGTCGCGAAAACCACTTTTTTGGATTCAGGGGACCTCAAAACGTGAAGATCCATCAAAATCTCGACATCGAATTTTTGACATGAATCCAATACTTTCTCTCTCTATATATTAACATATATATAAAGGTAAGAGAAAGTAAAAAATAAATAAATAAAAAGAATATAAAATTTAGTTGTTTTTTTTTTTATAATTCCCTGGATTGAAAAAACTACAAGAATACATAGCCTAGGCCTACCTACTATTAATACCATATTTTTTTGCTTTTAAAATTTCCAAAATATGATTAAAATAATTTTATTCTACCATATGTATTGATAAGAAACAAGTGTTGAAAAGAGAATAATTTTTTCCAAAGTTGGGTTTTTGTCTCCTTATGAATTGAGGAGGAAGAAGATGTTGGGTGTTCAATTTGACTGACAGCGGAACTGAAAGCAAGTGGTGGGAGGTGCCAACCACGGCTTACAAGCATCATTGAGTTTTAATTAGTTGTCGTCGGCCTTTGATGCAGCCTGAGCAATAAACGAGGATCCTTTGAGACCTGAAATGAGAACCTATCTCGGTCTATCTTTGTCCAAAAGGCATGTGTGTGTGTGTGTCTTGGTTTAAATCCCTTTATTCAAGACTTCAACTTTCAATAGATACAAACTATATAAACGGCTAGATATATATTTGATTAGTTGAATAGATCCTTCAATGGGGGTACAGTACCCCATCTAAATGATATTATTTCTAAGCCTTTGGAAATTCTCAATTTAGGAAAAACAAATCAGATAAGGTATTATATTAAATAGTTTAAATAAAAGAAAATATTGATAAAAAATCTGGTGCAACAAGCACAGTACACAACTTTCTTTTACCAAAGGTAAGAGAAAGTTGTGTGCTATGCGACCAGTCCCGCCAGATTTTTTTTATTTAAGAAAGATAAAACTTTAAAGATATCTCCATCGATTTGTTCTAAAATTAGGCTTTTGGAGAAGTTCGCTTATGGACCAAATACCACTGGTTTAAATAAAATTATTTATGGGTTCGACCGTTGGCTCTTGTAAATTTAATTATGCAAATAAAAATAAAACACTTGGCCATTTGTTTATCCATTGATTTATTAATATTATTAATAATTAACTTGAAATAAATTACCAAGTTTTTTTTTTTAATTGTATAGTAAAAACTGGTCATACAGCACAGAACTTTCTTTTTAGCACAGTACGGCACATTTTAATTCAAGATGTAAAATTTATAAACAGAAAAATATTTATATTTTATCATGGCGACCATTTCTCCTATCTTTCCTATGAAATACAAGAGTAAAGTGAGTGGTCTTCAGAAGATTTCAACGGCAAAATGAGTATAGGGCCCTATACATTTTAAAGAGCATCTAAAAAATAGTTGATTTATGAATTTTCAACAAAATCTTTGGAGCGAATTTTGTGAAAATCGAAAAAAAAAACTGAAAAAGTATATCAGTAAAATACTAGTACTTTTTGGCTGATTTTGATCAAAAGCTTATTTTCACGCCTTAGGTGGGTGTCTAACTTAAATATAAAATTTCAACCTCCTAGCTCAATTCCTTCATGCTTAAAATTGAACACACACAGACAGACCATGTCGCGAAAACCAGGGGACCTCGAAACGTGTATTCCCATCAAAATCTCGACAGAATTTTTGACATGAATCCAATACTTTCTCTCTATATATTTATATATATATATAGAGGTAAGAGAGAGTAACATATATATACTCGTATATACTGTAGATAGAAGATAGATACGACGTTAAAATTTTAAAGGCACCCCCTAGACATGACTTTAATTTTTAACACTATCTACTAAATGTTAACGCTTTGGCTTTAAAGTTTTTAGTTTGGAGGGAAAGTGGTGTAGGTTTTGAAACATATTTTTAAATAAAATTATTTAGTCTATGTGAGGTTTCACTAATAATTAATTGAATATTTATTAGTGAAACCTCACATATACTAAATAATTTTATTTTTAAAGTTTTTGTTTACAGAATAGCTATTTAAGGCAAGGAAGTGTTAAAATGAATTAATGTTGTTTACAGATGTTAAAAGTTAACGTTTTTGCTTAGAGAATAGACCTGATTATCGCTTTTGGCTGTTCAAAAGAATAAATATTAAGATGACAAAAACAAATGCAAAGTGTATTTTAAAACAAATTTATTAATATTCAGAGTTCAACTCAGCGAGTGTTAATTTATTTTTTTTTCTAAACACTATTTATCTAGACGAACAAAGTTTTCTTGTTTCCCTCCTTTTGTTCTCTCTTGAGAAACCGATTACAGAGTTTCAATTTTATTATCTAAATTTAGCTTATATATAGTCATTCAGTCAATTATATTTAATACGATCTCTTTAGCTAATTTATATATACGTATAGTATATAGGATTTTAGCCATTCATAAATCTATCTCTTAAGCTGGATTCTAGTTAGTATTTAGAGAGAATGGTTTTAATTTGCCATAGAATAATTATTTCAACAACATTGGTGACAAGCTAAGCCAATTAAAGTTATATTCCATCGAGCGAAAGTTCATTCGGGGATATTATGCGGTATTTAAGGTTAAACACACGACGCCACCAGACATGGCATGGCGTCTCTGTCAACAGCGAAACGCCATTAGGGAGGTGGAGGTGACGTCAGCGCCAACAACAATGGACGCTATTGTGATGCCACCAGAAACAATTGCACAATGACTGGTGCTTTGCTTTCCCCTTTTGACTCTTTCGTCTTCACGGCTCTGTGGTTTCGTATTTTCGAATGCAAACCCTCTCCCCCATAACCAAAACTCAACTCATCCCTTATCAGCTCTATATTATTATTATTAATCGAACAAAACTGAGTTCGATATTACGAAGTTGTTTTTCCCTTCACTTTAACAATGCTTTAGAAAATTGAAAAGAGACTTTTTCTTTTTTCAAAGACCCTTCATCATCATTAATTTAGAATTGATGGATAGACATGTTGATTAGTTTTTAATAAAATAGTGTGACATCTTCAAGAAATCTAAGGCTATTATCATCACTGGCCTTTTTCTTCTTAAATTAAAAACAATATGATTAGTAGGTTTAGTGTAGAAAAAAAACTAAAAATTGGCAATTGGCATGTATGAATTAAAATTATTTTTAATAAAAAAAAAAAAAAAAACAGAGAATAAATTTAAAGTAGTGTACAGTATACAAATCTCGGAGAGATAAAAGAAAAGGTTGGAGAGATTCAGGCACTGATCCAGGGGGAGAATGATCCAGGCAATTGCTCTCCAATTTCCCACCCCTTCCCGAAAATATATTTCCATTCTTTGCTGTTGATTCTGGCCTATTCATTTGTCGTCCGGGTATTTTTTTACTTTCTCTTATCTATGTATATATGTAATATATATATAGAGAGAAAGTATTGGTTTCATGTCAAAAATTCGATGTCGAGATTTTGATGGATCTTCACGTTTTGAGGTCCCCTGAATCCAAAAAAAGTGGTTTTCGCGACATGGTCTGTCTGTGTGTGGGTGGGTGGGTGTGTGTGTGTGTGGGTGGGTGTGTGTGTGTGTGTTCAATTTTAAGCATGAAGGAATTGAGCTAGGAGGTTGAAATTTTATATTTAAGTTAAACACCTCCCGGGACCGGAAAAATAAGCTTTTAATCAAAATCGGCCAAAGAGTACTAGTACTTTAGTGATGTACTTTTTCAGTTTTTTTCGATTTTCTCAAAATTCGCTCTAACGATTTTGATTAAAATTCAAAAATCAATTATTTTTTAGATGCTCTTTCAAATGTATATTCTCGTTTTGCCCTCAAAATTGTTTGAAGACCACTTTACTCTTGCACTCCATAGAAAAGATAGGAGAAATGGTTGCCATGGTAACAAAATATAAATATTTTCCCATACTTATAAATTTTACATCTGAATTCAAATATTCCCTACTGCCGGGAACTAAATACATGTCGACACAAAAAATCTGGTGTGACAAGCACAGTACACAACTTTCGTTTACCGAAGGTAAGAGAAAGTTGTGTGCTGTGCGACAGTCACACCAGATTTTTTTTTTTTTTTTTTTTTAAACATTCACACTTTTTTCTCATTCGCACTCACACTCACACACACATTCACACAGTCTTTTCGGCAACTTAGGCCATTTAAGACTTTGACGATAACCGTTGTAATATATATTATCTATTGTGGGTTCAGGCATTTCTAGTCCGGGTATTTAAATGTATAGGTTTATAAAACTTTCAAACGCCTTTTCTCGAATTGTTGAATTCCGGACTTTTGCCACTATGATTCTCAGCAGGCGATATCCTATATATATAGGCTACATAATGTTTCAACTAGAGCCAACGGTTAATAGTTCCATTTTACATAAAAAACAATAAAATATTCACGAGCCACGAGTTATGGCGGATAGAGGAACATGCGCTCAAAAAAAAAAAAAAATTTTTATCTTGGTCGGTGAATGTTTTATCAAAAGCATATTTCCAAATTTGCTTGGATTTTTACTTTCTCTTACCTATGTATATATGTAATATATATATATAAGAGAGAAAGTATTGGATTCATGTCAAAAATTCGATGTCGAGATTTTGATGAATCTTCACGTTTTGAGGTCCCCTGAATCCAAAAAAGTGGTTTTCGCGACATGGTCTGTCTGTGGGTGTGTGTGGTGTCTGTCTGTGAACAAAATATCTCAAGAACGATAAGAGCTAGGAGGTTGAAATTTTATATTTAAGTTAGGCACCCCCATGGGACGTGACACGAAGCTTTTGAACAAAATCGACCAAAGAGTACTAGTATTTTACTGATGCACTTTTTCAGTTTTTTTCGATTTTCTCAAAATTCGCTCCAACGATTTTTTTTAAATTCAAAAATCAATTATTTTTTAAATTCTCTTTAAAATGTATATTCTCATTTTGTCATTGAAATCTTGTGAAGACCACTTTACTCTTGTATTCCATAGAAAAGATAGAAGTAATGGTTGACATGGCAACAAAATATAAATATTTTCACATATAAATTTTACATTTTGAAAATCGAATGTACCGTACTGTGGGAAACTAAATACATATCGACACAAAAAATCTGGTGTACAAGCACAGTACACAACTTTCGATTACCGAAGGTAAGAGAAAGTTGTGTGCTGTGCGCCAGTCACACCAGATTTTTCTTTTTGACATTGGCAAAAAAAATTTTGAAAATATTTATTGTAGAAAAAAAAACTATTTTGATTTTTGTTGTGTCATTATTAGAAGATAAAATAGAATTGATGAGTTTTTTTTATTTGAAAAATCTTAAATTTGTTTAAAATAAAATGTAAAAAAAAAATGGAGAAATAATAATGGAAAAAGGGAAAGTTGAAAAGTAACAGCGACTCTAGTGTCAAATATAAAAGATAGAATGTCTCTCTTTTCACTACTTCTACCATTATTCATTCGATGATAACAAAAGTGAATCGACGAAACGACAATAATTTACTGCCATCGGCGGCGCGCACACCGAGATGTCCATTGGAAATGTTAAAACACTCGAGGGTTGAAGAGGAGAGAGAGAGAGGAGAGAGAGAGAGAGAGATGATAGGGAGAATGTGGGCGCAAGAAAGAGTGGGAAAATCACTGGAAAACCTCGAACAAGGCCATTGAGCCACACCACCTAAAACACTTCTAAATCTAATATGGGAACAATACGTCAGCTAAAAGCTTGAAATGGTTTCGAGTTTGGCTTGATATGGCTGGCCAAATCGTTTTGTTCCTCCTAAAAGAGAAGAGCGACGACGAGCTCTTTGTTTGAAACACGTATGGAAAATGGACTTGCCCGTTACGAAATTTTATAAACTAAATATTAATTTTAGTAAAACAAACTTGATAAAAAAAAAATATTGCAATATAAAATATTGTTGATTTTATCACTTTAAAAAAAAATATTTGTTTGATCGCTTTTGTTTTGTAAATTGACTAACATTTTTTGTTAAATATTTTTTCGAGATGTTTGAATAAGATAATAGTATTCAAAATACCTAGATTCGGATTTAACTCATAGATATATTTAACAAGACTGTGAGTGTTTTTTATTGGCGAGGCCAAACATCCCATGCCCCCTGGGAATCGAACCCAGGATCTCCAGCCTTTCCGGGTTTTTGGGTGGGCCAGCGCCCACCCACCGCGAAAGCGGGAGGTCCTAGTTCGACTCCAGGGGGTGGAATTTTACCCAATCTTAAGCACAAACATATCTCGCAAACTTGCTATCTTAAACGATATATTGACTGGCTAATGAAGAGTCTATTTGAGCATTGATTGAAAAAATTCCATCCTTTTCAAACAAGGCTCTAACTAGTTAATCATTTTCGTTTATGTTTTTATTATAAAATGTTGGTGGTTAAGCTACCATAAAGTCAACATATAAGTTTCCAAAATTGAAGTTAAGATTAAAAAAAACTAATTATTTCCAAAATATTCCGAGTGGGCCAACCTGCCCCGACCACGGGGAGGTTGGCACGGGTGGCATTTTCTATTTTTATTTGAATTAAGATGCAAGAAAATAATTTAAAAGAACTTCATTTTAACACACAAAGATTATTTTAAATTATAATTGGATTATTGCAATAGTTTCAGTAATAAGTGAGTACTAAATCAAAAAAAGTATATCGTGACTTCAAGAACTTTTCCTCTTTCAGTTTTTCTTTTGTAAAGTTGTGTGCTGTGCGCCAGTCACACCAGATTTTTTTTTTTTTAAATATCATTATCCAATATTTTTTTCATAATAAATTGATTAAAGATTTGATATTTGCTTATGGAGTTTTATTTTTAATGTTTTTATAATCCTTCTTTATCATTTAATTATATCTAAATTTAATTTAAATTATTTCATTCGCTAATACTCAGAGATTATAGATATTATTAAATATTATTATCAGGTGTTATTTTTGAATTCGTAAGCCTTTATATAAACATATAAATAGGAGATTTAAAATTAAAAAGTTTAATAAATAGGAGATTAATATGTAATTTTAAATGGCTCGAAAAATTTTCCAATTTCTTTTTATATTCTGGTGTGATTCAATTAATCTTATTAAATAGCTTTTTAATTGAATATAATATTAGATAGAATAAATAGGTATAAAAAGTAAGAAAAATGATATTGAGAATATGAAATACTTGAGAAATTTAATCAAAATCGTTGGAGCGAATTTTGAGAAAATCGAAAAAAACTGAAAAAGTTCATCAGTAAAGTACTAGTACTCTTTGGTCGATTTTGTTCAAAAGTTTCGTGTCACGTCCCATGGGGGTGCCTAACTTAAATATATAAAATTTCAACCTCCTAGCTCTTTTCGTTCTTGAGATATTTTGTTCACAGACAGACACACAGACCATGTCGCGAAAACCACTTTTTTGGATTCAGGGGACCTCAAAACGTGTATATCCATCAAAATCTCGACATCGAATTTTTCATATGAATACAATACTTTCTCTCTATATATATTAACATATATAGAGGTAAGAGAAAGTAAAAACTTGTGAGTTTTATGAAAATCACTTTTTTAGATTCTAGAAATTGAAATATGGCGGAAATGATGGTCTGAATTTAGACCTTCTCTTCTAAAGATGAAATAAATTAAGTTACATAGGGATAAACATATTATTATTATTATTAGAAATTCCTATCGCGATCCCCGTTTATTTACACGAGGTGCTTAAGTGCACGAAGACACACACCCCAAACCCAACAGGCCTCTGGCCGTAGCTCATCTACCAGCACCGCGTGAAGTTACGTTATTTCCTGTCTCTAACTCCTCATCCTGCTTTCGTCACTAGCTAGTGAACTAATCCTTATTTCTGGTTCCAACCGGCTCCTTATATCCAACCTCTTCTATGCTATGGAGGATGTCCTAGTTGAGGAGGGGCTCCCTCAGCACCGGCGTGTAGCTTACTCCTTTCGAAGAATGCATCACTTAGAGGGAACCTTCTTTACGTTCCTTCCACAGGACGGGATGTCACAGCAACTCCCTCTCCTCGTAGAGTTGTCTGGGGGCTATTGAAGTGAGATCCAACATTCCAATCCAGTGCCTGCTTGGGGATTTGTTTACGGTAAATGAAAAATCCCGCACGCCAGGGATTTTAACAGGGATCTTCTTTATAGAAGTAGACACCCAAGCTCACTACACAAGCAAGCCCCCCCCCCCCCCCGGATAAATATATAAATTATATTGCTAGCTATTTATTCTTGATTATTTAAAAATAAAAGTAAATATTTAATTTCGGTATTGAGATAAATAAATAAATTCAGTTAAGTATCGTTTTAAGGAAGTCCCAGGTGGGATTCTTTAATTTCCCTCCTATAAACACAAGTTTTATTTGTGCTTTATGGAGTTTCTCGAATCAACAAATAGTAGAGAAAAAGGTAATCAAATTGTAAACTACGTATTATCTACTAGAGAGAGAAAAAATCTGGTGGGACTGGTCGCCCAGCACACAACTTTCTCTTGCCTTCGGAAATCGGAAGATGTCTGTGCTTGTCACACCAGATTTTTTGTATCGACATATGATTAGTTTCCAACAATACGGTACATTCAAGTTTCAAGAAGTAAAATTTATAAGTAGGGGAAAATTTTTATATTTCGTTACCATGGCAACCATTTCTATTCTTTCCTATGAAGTACAAGAGTAAAGTGGTCTTTAGAAGATTTAAATGGCAAAATGAGAATATGCATTTTAAAGAGCGTCTAAAAAATAATTGATTTTTGAATTAAAAAAAAAAATCGTTGGAGCAAATTTTGAGAAAATCGAAAAAAACTGAAAAAGTGCATCAGTAAAGTACTAGTACTCTTTGGCCGATTTTGTCCAAAAGCTTCGTGTCAGGTCCCATGGGGGTGCCTAACTTAAATATAAAATTTCAAACTCCTAGCTCTTTCCGTTCTTGAGATATTTTGTTCACACACACACAGACACACAGAGAGACAGACCATGTCGCGAAAACCACTTTTTTGGATTCAGGGGACCTCAAAACGTGTATATCCATCAACATCTCGACATCGAATTTTTGACATGAATCCAATACTTTCTCTATATATTAACATATATAAAGAGGTAAGAGAAAGTTAAAATAGTTTATATAACAATAAAAGGTTTTCTATTCTACCTGTCCTATGCTAATCAGCAATCAGAAAGAGCAACTCACACCAGTCAATTGCCATCAATTTCAAAGCGAAATTAAAATCATGGGTTTTACCAATATCGTTTAATCGTTGCAGGATTGAAATTTCAACTGTCACATATAGGCAGAAATGTTTCGTTTATCTGATCTCTTGGATGACTAATAGCTATGACATCATCTATCATCAATTTATGCCGATTGGTCAGAAATAACAATGTAAATTTATAATTTTTCTCTCGCAATATCTCCCCCACCACTCCCTATAACAACAGATCGCTTCACTTGTTATAGTGACAGACCAGCGAATAATTAGTCTCCGAATAATGACATAAGCCATTCACAAATAACGTTTCATTTTTCTCTTAATATATTAATTTAACTAATTCCATGAATTCATTTGTTTTTTACTTAATTAAAGAGGATAATTATTAATTAAATTTGGTGGGCGAGATGTCACTGCTGTTAAACAAGAGTTAGGATTGTTTTAAAGTTACAATTGAATAATTAACAAAAAAAAAATCTGGTGTGGCTGGTCTCACGGCACACAACTTTCTCTTACCTTTGGTAATCGAAAGTTGTGTTCTGTCACACCAATTTTTTCTATCGAGATATAAGCTTTTTTAGTTTCCGACAGTGCGGTACAATTTAATTAAAGATGTAAAATTTTTAAACATGGGAAAATATTTATATTTTGTTCCCATGGCAACCATTTCTCTTATCTTTCCTAAAAAATATAAGATTAAAGTAGCCTTCAAAAGATTTCAATGGCAAAATGAGAATATACATTTTAAAGAGCATGTAAAAAATAATTGATTTTTGAATTAAAAAAAAAATCGTTGGAGCAAATTTTGAGAAAATCGAAAAAAACTGAAAAAGTACATCAGTAAAGTATTAGTACTTTTTGACCGATTTTGATCAAAAGCTTATTTTCACTCCCTAGGGGGGTGTCTAACTTTAATATAAAATTTCAACCTCCTAGCTGAATTTCTTCATGCTTAAAATTAAACACACACAGACGGACCATGTCACGAACAAATTTTTTGGACTAAGGGGACCTCAAAACGTGCATTTCCATCAAAATCTCGACATATTTTTTGACATGAATCCAATACTTTCTCTGTATAGGATAGTATAGATAAGAGAGAAAGTAAAAACTAATAACAATAGAGGATTTGAACCAAAAATTTGTGCTTCAAAAAAAAAAAAATAAAATGTCCTAAAAATTATGGCTATATAAAATTTAAATTTATAATTTTTTTTTTTTTTGTTTTAGTTTTAATGAAAAAGTCAAGTTTTGATTAAACTTTTTACGATTTATATTTATGGATTTGTGTAATTACTAAAATACTATAAAAATTAATATCCCTTTCCGAAGTAACGTGACATATTGCTTCTATTTAAATGGAAGCGGATTTCACAAAAAAAAAAATTAAAATTCCATTTGGAAACGAAAAAAAATATATAATAATTTTTTAAAAATTTAAATAAAAAATAAATTTTGAATCTTGTAGTTATTTATTATAAAAAATCTGGTGTGACAGTCTTACGTATTTCCATCAATCAAATCAATTTTTGATTTTTTTATATTGAAAATAGTATTTAATTAAATTTTGAAAATAAAAAATCGTCAGAGCGAATTTTGAGAAAGTTGAAAAAAACTGGAGGACAACTTTAGAATAGCGAAGATAAGAGAAAGTTGTGCAATCACTTACACCAGATTTTTTTTTAATCTGAAGCTATTAATATTGATAAAATAAAAAAAAATCCTCTAGTAAATATTATCATTATGTAAACAGAATTATTCAGTAAACAAAGTGTTTAGCTTTAATGAAATTGTTAAGTATCAACAAATTTAATATTCTCTTCATATTAATGCACTCATTATATCTGATAAAATTGCCACCGTAATAAAACGGTACACTGCTGTAATGTTTTGGCAAACATAAAGTTTATGACATTAATATTATTTCCAGCCAGGAGTTTTTAATTTTTATTAAAATTGTTGGGGGAAAAATAAAAATGAATTTGAACGATTTTACTATTCATATTATAATAATCCTTGACATTTTTTTTTAAATCTTGAAATTGAATTTCTGTTTAACCTATATACGTATTGTATTTATATTATACATATGTAGGCCTATAGTCAAGAGAAAATGAAAGTGCAGAATTTTCAAGTTGATTTCTTTTTTTTTATGCAGCGGCTTCTTTCTCTCACCTAATATGTTATTAATTATATATAGAGAGAAAGTAATGGATTCATGTCAAAAATTCGATGTCGAAATTTTGATGGATATACACGTTTTGAGGTCCCCCGAATCCAAAAAGTGGTTTTCGCGACATGGTCTGTTTGTCTGTGAACAAAATAGGTATCTCAAGAACGAAAAGAGGAGGTTAAAATTTTATATTTAAGTTTGCACTTCATGGAATGTGACACGAAGCTTTTGAACAAAATCGGCCAAAGAGTACTAGTACTTTACTGCACTTTTTCAGTTTTGTTCGATTTTCTCAAAATTTGCTCCAACGATTTTGATTAAAATTCAAAAAAATCAATTATTTTTTAGATACTCTTAAAATGTACGTTCTCATTTTCCCTTTGAAATCTTTTTGAAGC
>JAKCPI010008913.1:0-13748 GCA_023213315.1 Euborellia annulipes
GTCGGGAGAATCGGGAATTTCCCGAGAGGCCGCTGGCTTTTTGAGGCTGAGAGGCCGCTGCCTTTTTGGGCCCTCGAACTTTTAGAAGCCATTGGCTTTAAGAGGCCGCAATCTTTTCGGGGCCTTGGTGGTCTTTTTGAGGCTGCGTGCTTTAAGATGACAGTAGCTTTAAGAGGCCGCTGGTTTTGGTGCCTCGTGCTTTAAAAGGCCGCTGACTTTTTTGGGCCGCGGACTTTTCGAGGCTGCGTGCTTTAAGATGACAGTAGCTTTAAGAGGCCGCAAGTTTTAGAGGCCGTTTGTTGGCTTTAAGAGGCCGCTGGTTTTTTGGTGCCTCGTGCTTTAAAAGGCCGCTGATTTTTTTGGGCCGCGGACTTTTGAGGCTGCGTGCTTTAAGATGACAGTAGCTTTAAGAGGCCGCAAGTTTTAGAGGCCGTTTGTTGGCTTTAAGAGGCCGCTGGTTTTTTGGTGCCTCGTGCTTTAAAAGGCCGCTGACTTTTTTGGGGCCGCGGGCTTTATTTATTATTTATTTTTCACCCTACAGCTAGCTGTCAACCATTTACAGGAGAGTGTACAATGATTCAGTTGTATAATTAACATGCACTAGGTCATGAGGCAGGCTTGTTTGTATAGATCTGATCCAATGATTTAGGCGGTCTGGAGAAAAGATTTTCGACATTTATTAGGCCCCTAATATTTATTTTTTAATAAATCAAGCTAAGTTTGATAATATCTCCTGCTGAGAATCATAGTGGTGTAAGTCCGAAATTCAACAATTGGAGAAAAGACGTTTGAAAGTTTAATAAACTCCCATTGATTTATCTATGCATTTAAATAGGGCAACAAATGAATAGGACAGAATCAATAGAAAAGGATGGAAATATATTTTCACCACTTTGGCACTCAAAATAAACGTTTGGTAGGCTTAACTCGAAAATTGAATTTACCGACTTTCGCCACTATGATTCTCAGCAGGCGATATATTTCACATCTCAGGATAGCTAAAAAAAGCAGTTTTCGCTGCCTAATTTTCAAAAAATTTTCCATGCCCCCCCCCCCCCCCCCCAGAAGTTGTCTGTCCGAATCTGGCCTTAATAAATTATGGAAAACCTACCCATGGGGGAGGCAGAGTAGAAGAAACTCAAATCATATATACATATATTTATTTAAACAATAATTATTATATGAGGGGTGTCAAAAAATAACAGAAATTATTTTTTACAAGAAAATTCCGCTTACTTTTATTCAAATTCCAGTACAGACCTTCAAAGTAAACTCCCGCGTACAAAATACAACGATTTCAGCGTTCATTCCATAGTTCAAAACACTCCCTGATGCCCCTTTTTAAATGCTTTTATTTAACTTACTCTTTCAAGGTCACCAACTTTATGGCTTTGTTAAGGACACTTCCCGATGAGCTAGAGGTGTGAAATTTGATATTTAAGAGTCATTTTTGATGACGCAAATTGTGAGTTTGGTTTTACCAAAATGGACCAAACTAATGTGGTACTTTATTTGAAACCCTTCGCGAATTAATGTAATTTCAAAAAACTTCCCGATGGGCTAGAGGTGTGAAATGTAATACTTAAGAGTCATTTTTGATGACGCCACTATATGGTGGTTTTGATCAAAATAGACCAAACTAATGTGGTACTTTATTTGAAACCCTTCGCGAATTAATGTAATTTCAAAAGACTTCCCGATGGGCTAGAGGTGTGAAATGTAATACTTAAGAGTCATTTTTGATGACGCCACTATATGGTGGTTTTGATCAAAATAGACCAAACTAATGTGGTACTTTATTTGAAACCCTTCGCGAATTAATGTAATTTCAAAAGACTTCCCGATGGGCTAGAGGTGTGAAATGTAATACTTAAGAGTCATTTTTGATGACGCCACTATATGGTGGTTTTGATCAAAATAGACCAAACTAATGTGGTACTTTATTTGAAACCCTTCGCGAATTAATGTAATTTCAAAAGACTTCCCGATGGGCTAGAGGTGTGAAATGTAATACTTAAGAGTCATTTTTGATGACGCCACTATATGGTGGTTTTGATCAAAATAGACCAAACTAATGTGGTACTTTATTTGAAACCCTTCGCAAATTAATGTAATTTCAAAAGACTTCCCGATGGGCTAGAGGTGTGAAATGTAATACTTAAGAGTCATTTTTGATGACGCCACTATATGGTGGTTTTGATCAAAATAGACCAAACTAATGTGGTACTTTATTTGAAACCCTTCGCAAATTAATGTAATTTCAAAAAACTTCCCGATGGGCTAGAGGTGTGAAATGTAATACTTAAGAGTCATTTTTGATGACGCCACTATATGGTGGTTTTGATCAAAATAGACCAAACTAATGTGGTACTTTATTTGAAACCCTTCGCGAATTAATGTAATTTCAAAAGACTTCCCGATGGGCTAGAGGTGTGAAATGTAATACTTAAGAGTCATTTTTGATGACGCCACTATATGGTGGTTTTGATCAAAATAGACCAAACTAATGTGGTACTTTATTTGAAACCCTTCGCAAATTAATGTAATTTCAAAAGACTTCCCGATGGGCTAGAGGCGTGAAATGTAATACTTAAGAGTCATTTTTGATGACGCCACTATATGGTGGTTTTGATCAAAATAGACCAAACTAATGTGGTACTTTATTTGAAGCCTCACGCAAATAAGGCCCTATTAACTATAGTTTTGAATTTTGATATTTACGAGTCATTTTTTTATGATAATGAATAATTTTTCAATTGAACCAAATCAATACAGGCCAAAATAATGTGGTACTTTATCATATTGATGATTTTTGATAAGACTAAAAGACTAAAAAGCTTAAAATAAAAATAAAATAAAAAAAAGATTTTTAAAAAAATGCTTTTATTTAAATTGAACTAAAAAGAGAGAAATAAGAAAGAAATAATTTAATTGTTCTTGTTAAAATTTTTTAATATTTATGACTTAAAATAAAAGCGTGGGGCGCTTCGAAGTGATTCCGAGGCTCGCGCCCCACGCTTTTATTTTAAGTCATAAATATTAAAAAATTTTAACAAGGACAATTAAATTACTTTCTTATCTCTCTTTTTTAGTTCAATTTAAATAAAAGCATTTTTTTAAAAATCTTTTTTTATTTTATTTTTATTGATAATCTGTTAAGTACACCAGAAATCTTGTTTAGCTCTCGATCACTCTAAAAATGACGACCCCGAAGCTATTTTTTCCACTCCAGGAAATGGGTGCAAGTCACAGGTCTCAAGGTCCGGTGAATAAGGATGGATCACCTCAATGCCCAATTCAGTGATTGTTTTTTGAGTCCTGATGGCGCGATGTGCCGGTGCATATCGTGGGAAAGGATCCAATTGAGCAAGATTGTTCTTCCTGGTCTTTTTGTTGCAATTTTCCTTTTTAATGGCCCTTCAAAACTTCACAAAAGTAATTCGCAGTAACAGTACTTTGCTTATCCACCGCGTGATCGAGAGCTAAACAAGAACATTTCTGGTGTACTTAACAGATTATCAAAAAGGGGCTTCAGGGAGAGTTTTGAACGGTGGGCTGCACGCTGGAATCGATGTAATTTGTTCGAGGGAGATTATTACTTTGAAGGTCTGTAATGGATGTAATGGAATTGGAATAAAAATAAGCAGAATTTTCTAGTAAAAAAATAATTCCGGTTATTTTTTAACACCCCCTCTTATGTTCTATAACATATTAGTTTTAAATCAAATTTTAATGTTTTTTTTTACTTTCTCTTACCTCTATATATATGTTAATATATATAGAGAGAGAAAGTATTGGATTCATGTCAAAAATTTGATGTCGAGATTTTGATGGATATACACGTTTTGAGGTCCCCTGAATCCAAAAAAGTGGTTTTCGCGACATGGTCTGTCTGTCTGTGTGTCTGTCTGTGTGTCCGTCTGTGTGTCTGTCTGTGAACAAAATATCTCAAGAACGAAACGAGCTAGGAGGTTGAAATTTTATATTTAAGTTAGGCACCCCCATGGGACGTGACACGAAGCTTTTGAACAAAATCGACCCAAGAGTACTAGTACTTTACTGATGCACTTTTTCAGTTTTTTTTCGATTTTCTCAAAATTTGCTCCAACGATTTTTTTTTTTAAATTCAAAAATCAATTATTTTTTAGATTCTCTTTAAAATGTATATTCTCATTTTGTGATTGAAATCTTCTGAAGACTACTTTACTCTTGTACTCCATAGAAAAGATAGGAGAAATGGTTGTCATGGTAACAAAATATAAATATTTTGCCATACTTATAAATTTTACATCTTGAAAATCGAATGTACCGTACTGTCGGAAACTAAATACATGTCGACACAAAAAATCTGGTGAGACAAGCACAGTACACAACTTTCGATTACCGAAGGTAAGAGAAAGTTGTGTGCTGTGCGCCAGTCTCACCAGATTTTTTATTGTATTTAATACACTGTATTATGGGAAAGTAAATTTTTTTTGCCTTAAATTATAAATAGAATTATCTCACTTAAAAAAGTATCAAAACATGAATAAATTGACTAGCCTCAGACTATGGCTCAGAGGTAGAGAGCATTGGATTCTGATTCCAAAGAGGGTTCGCATACCGTCTCATACGACAAAAATTTATTTCAATTAAATTGGCTACCAATCCAGTTGAAATAAATAGAGACGGGATCTAAATGGCCTTAAATGAAATTAAAATTTGGATACTTTGCCACAGTCTAACCCAGTCAGTCAAAGAACAGTTTTAGTTAAATTGCTATATAGGCCTACAATATTATTCAATTTTTCGTTTTGTTTTTCGCCCTCCTGAACTTCCCGCCAGTTGGCTCGGGGCCACTTGCGTCGGACCATCGCTTTTTTTCTTAATTATAAGAAGATATGCCGCCCTCCCTGGGCGGGCTTCGTGTCTGGACAGGAGGGCTACGCCCCCTGGATCCCCCTCACCTGGCTCGGGCCCTCCTACGGCAGACCCTCGCCCTAAAGTCCTCTATAAGACTGCAAAATATCGTTTCAAAATTCCAACGGGAAGTTGGTCAAACAGAGTGTGACAGATGGATGGACAGACGGACACTCCGCGATTATAATATAATAATATACTATAGATGAGGCCGGTCGAGCTAGAATTTTCCCGGGCCGCTGTGACTTCCCAATCCGGCGCTGTTTGTTTATATTTAGTAAGACCGAAAAAACAACAACGCGCACTGTTTAGTTTATTTTCATTAAAAGAATTTTTAAAATTAACTACTAATTATTAAATTTTTCTTGAGATTTTGATGTTTTTCGACCGTCTCCCTGAGTCTTTTTTTTTTTGTCTGTATTTAAACAAGATATTTTTAAAATATAAAAAGCTAGATCGATGAAATTTGATGTGTCTCTTGCACTAAAAATGTAATTCATCAATCGAAAGTGTCAATTTAACTAAAGTATTTTTTTTTCTCAAAAAATGCAACTTTTTTTTGTGAAATTAGGATAATGTACTTTAGTTAAATATTTTTCAAGATATAATATATTTGAATCAGATTTTAGTATTCACTACACCTCGATTCGAACTAGTCATAGATATATTTAACAAAATTGTTTTTTTTTTTTTTTTTGTAGGCCAAGCGTCGTCCCTTGGCCCTAATAATAACTATTACTTAGCCCCACTGCCCTAAGGGCTATGTTTCTTACAGTAGGGTATTAGATCATAACCAGATGTCTGTCCCTCTCCTGATTTAAATAGCGGCGAACAAGTGTGAAATTTTTCTTCAAGTTTTCTCACTTTGTTTGTGAAATGCAGGGTCAACTTGGATATAAGTGAAGTATTTGTTGGTGTAGGTCGAGGGTCCGGTGGCCTGGTGCAATGTAGAGCACACCGATGCCCCTGAAAGGCTGGAGATCCTAAGTACGATTCCCGAGGCCATAGGGCGCTTGCCCCGCCAACAAAAATCATAGTTTTGTTTAAATAAAATACTTTATTTTAAATAATTTTTATTCCTATTCAATTTTGTTACCCTTATCAACTAAATTAAAAGTCTTATTATCTAAATAAATATGCTTTTGTATTCCTATTTTATAGAATTGATTTCGAAATATGGCCCAGTCGTGTCTTTCATTATTTTTTTATTCTTTTCAAAATCAATGTTTTATTAAGTATCGTTTGAGAGCAATTTCATCTCAAATAACTAAAATATAATGTTAGCGATCTTTTTTTTTAATTTAATAAAAGTAAGTGAACCGAGGAATAAGTTTTCTAAAAATAAAATTGGGATTGTAACTTAAGAGCTGCTTGAAAGGAACCTCGATGTCGATAAGAAAAAGGAGAAAGAAACCAGGACTAGCCAACTAAGCATCCAGGGTGAAAATAAAAATATTCTTCTCCTCTTTTTCCGTGTTACTTTTGCTCTATCTAAAGATGTTGAATAAAAACAGTGTAGATGGGGTTTAAAAAAGTAGGGCTTGCGTCTTTTTACTTACTCTTCTTTCCTTTTGGTGGGGGTATTTTCCGCATGGCATCCCTACCGGGGCTTTTCCTTCTTAAGAACTGGCTCAACAATTTTAAAAGACGCAATTCGACTTGGTCACGGAGGGATTTCAAATTAACAACTTTGAATTAAATACATTAAGAATCCATTATTTTTCTTATTTGTTCTAAAAACATAAATTATCTAGACAAAAAAAACTTGATTGTAGTTACAGTCATTTTAAACATTACACGATTTAAAAAAATTATTTTCTGTGAACTTTTTTTTTAATTAATTTTAAACTGGTAACCGTTGGCTCTAGTTGAATATATATTATTGAAACAGAAAAACTTGTGAATTTAATTCTCCTATTAAAACTTTTTTTTTAATCCTTTTCATATAAGTTCAGCAGCTTGTTCTCTCATTCGAACCGTGCATTGACAACAACAATGTTGTTTTTCTTTTATTTTACCAGTCTCCGGAGGGGGGGGGCTCCCGGTTTCATAGATATTCTATTTGGAAAATCTATATAGCGGAGTGTCCGTCTGCCCGTCCGTCCGCCCGCCCTAAACTCTTTGACGATAACCATTATTATTTATAATATCTATTGGGAGTCCAGGCATTTTTATTTAAGCCATTTGGTATCAGTGGCGGATTCAGAGGTGTTTCTGGGGGTGGGGGGCTAATCTGGAGTGACTGGTCGCACAGCACACATTTTTTTCTTAATTTCGGTAATTTAAAGGCGCATTCTGTACTTGTTTGCCAGAATATAAATACAAATCAAATTTATAAGTATTAATTTTTAAAATTTTACATTAAAAATACATTTCTTTTCTCAAAAAAAAAAAAGTATTTTTTGCAAATCTCAGGTGGGTAATTACCCCCCTTTACCCCCCCCCCCCTTGTATCCGCCCTTGTTTGGTATCAACTTTTTGAGTTATTAATTCCTAAATTTACGATTTCTCCCATAGGAAATGTATAGAGAAATCTATGAATGTAAACAAATTAATAAAAATATCCTTCATACATTTGCTCTTTTTAGTGACTTATTGTCTACTAAGCGTAAACAATTTATGTATCTAACGATATTTGGTTTCAAATATTTGTTAAAAAATCTGGTGTGACTGGCGCACAGCACACAACTTTCTCTTACCTTCGGTAATCAAAAGTTGTGTACTGTGCTTGTCTCACCAGATTTTTTGTGTCGACATGTATTTAGTTTCCGACAGTACGGTACATTCGATTTTCAAGATGTAAAATTTATAAGTATGGCAAAATATTTATATTTTGTTACCATAGCAACCATAGGAGAAATTCCTATCTTTCCTATGAAGAACAAGAGTAAAGTGGTCTTCAGAAGATTTCAATCACAAAATGAGAATATACATTTTATAGAGAATCTAAAAAATAATTGATTTTTGAATTTTAAAAAAAATCGTTGGAGCAAATTTTGAGAAAATCGAAAAAAACTGAAAAAGTGCATCAGTAAAGTACTAGTACTCTTTGGCTGATTTTGTTCAAAAGCTTCGTGTCACGTCCCATGGGAGTGCCTAACTTAAATATAAAATTTCAACTTCCTAGCTCTTTTTGTTCTTGAGATATTTTGTTCACAGACACACAGACACACACACAGACAGACAGACCATGTCGCGAAAACCACTTTTTTGGATTCAGGGGACCTCAAAACGTGAAGATCCATCAAAATCTCGACATCGAATTTTTGACATGAAACCAATACTTTCTCTCTCTATATATTAACATATATATAGAGGTACGAGAAAGTAAAACACTCCTTAGCAGGGCCGTAACTACAAGATTTTTTAGGAGGGGCAAAATTTAATTTGCCGCCCCCTCCTCAAAATTTTCTATACAAAATCCATATCATTTTACCTTTTTTTTAGTAAATTTTTCTTTAATTGCCGCCCCCTGATATCTGCCGCCCGGGGCACATGCACCCACTGCCCCCCCCCCCCCCCCCCCCCCCTCCTAGATCCCACCCTGCTCCTTAGTACTGTACATTCAGAAGAAAATTGAAATTGTTGATCCTTTAACTTTGCTTCTCAGCTTAAATATTAATCATCTAAATTTCGCAGCTACTAAATCCTAATTAAAACTTCAAAACAATCAATCACTCAATAGATAAGATAAAAATATCTTAATTTAAATGATTATTTAACCATCAAGCATGTAGAATAAAAAATCTGGTGTGACTGGCGCACAGCACACAACTTTCTCTTACCCTTCGGTAAGAGAAAGTTGCGCACTGTGCTGGTCACACCAGATTTTTTGTGTCGAGATATATTTAGTTTCCGATAGCACCTTAGTTTCAAACTTGGATTTTAAATGTTGACTGCTTGAAATAAACTATGGTTATTTTTAAAAATTTTAATCTCATATTTGGACATTTTATACACAATAGAGAATCGTAAATAAATACAAAATTTCATAAGAATTGGAAAAAAAAATTTTAAATGCCTAAAAAGTTTCAAAGGGGACCCCCTTTTGAATCGAAATTAACATAAAAATCCCTATAGGAAATTAACATTAGGCCTATGAGAGAAGGCGGAGAGACAGGCGATAATGTTTGCAAGTGAGAGAGAGAGATATATATATGTTTTCTCCTAAGCAATTAAAGACACAAATAAATGGGAATTTAAATAATAATTGATTTTTAATCTAATAAAAAGAAAAAGATTTAAATTCCGTTACCATGGCAACCATTTCTATCTTTCCTATGAAGAACAAGAGTAAAGTGGTCTCCAGAAGATTTCAACGGCAAAATGAGAATATACATTTTAAAGAGCATCTAAAAAATAATTGATTTTTGAATTTTAAAAAAAATCCTTGGAGGGAATTTTGAGAAAATCGAAAAAAACTGAAAAAGTACATCAGTAAAGTACTAGTACTTTTTGGCCGATTTTGTTCAAAAGCTTATTTTGAGCGTGTGGGAAGGTACCTAAGTTAAATATAAAATTTCAATCCGGTAGCTCAATTCCTTCATGCTAAAAGAACAAGAGTAAAGTGGTTTTCAGAAGATTCCAACGGCAAAATGAGAATATACATTTTAAAGAGCATCTAAAAAATAGTTCATTTATGAATTTTTAAAAAATCCTTGGAAGGAATTTTGAGAAAATCGAAAAAAACTGAAAAAGTACATCAGTAAAGTACTAGTACTTTTTGGCCGATTTTGTTCAAAAAGCTTATTTTGAGCGTGTGGGAAGGTACCTAAGTTAAATATAAAATTTCAATCCGGTAGCTCAATTCCTTCATGCTAAAAATCTGTCCACACATACAGAACACACACACACACACACACACACACACACACACACACAGACCAATTTGCGGGACCCACTTTTTTGGACTCAGGGGACCTCAAAACATGTATATCCATCAAAATCTCGACATCGAATTTTTGACATGATCGCAATACTTTCTCTCCTATATATTTCATATATAGGCTAAGAGAAAGTAAAAAATGAGTATTTTTTTCTTTTAAATAATTATAAAAATTCAATCACGTTCGATATATCTCAATTATATTTTTTCTCTTGCCTGTCAATTTAAATTCGTTGTTTCAAATAGTGAAAATTTATTAAAAATTTTTCTTAAATCCTTTAATTTTCAAAAAATGTACAGTAAATGAAAAATTGATAGCGATACTTTTCACACGTTTCCAATGCATTAACTCAATTTCATTTAAATAGACGCAAAAATATATCGTTCCATCGCCTCTGATATATTATAAAGTTCAAAGTTAAATGGTGGGGGGAATTGATCCCCTTCCACGACACTTCATCTTTGATATGAATAAATCATATGAACACATTTTTATTGAAAGCAGATCACAACACACCTTGACCTTGAAATTTTACATAAAGCATTTATATTGCACTCACAAGTCCATAAAATAATTAGAAAGATCATAAATTAATTGATTAAATATTCTCTTCGTAAGAAGAAACAATTTTCATTTATTCATAAATAAGACAGACTCGATTTTGAATTCCAAATTAAAATTCTTGAATTGAAGCTGTAAAACTTGCTTGAAATTCTCTGTGTTTATTCATTAAGGTAATTTTATGGTAAACAAACAAACCGCCATTCAATATCATATTGTCTGATAGTATTTAGTATCTATGTGCCAATAGCAAAATCTATAAAAACATGTTAAATAAAAACACTTTCTTTTAATAAAATACTTTAAGTTTATTAATTTTTACCTTCTCTTACCTTATAAATGAAATAAATATAGTCCTAGAGAGAAAGTATTGCGATCATGTCAAAAATTCAAAGTCGAGATTTTGATGGATATACACGTTTTGAGGTCCCCTGACTCCAAAAACTGGGTCCCGCAAATTGGTCTGTCTGTGAACAAAATAACTCAGGAAGGAAAAGAGGAGTTTGAAATTTTATATTTGAGTTAGGCTCTCCCCCTCCCCCCCCCAAGGGGTAAAAATAAGTTTTTGAACAAAATCTGCCAAAAAGTACTAGTACTTTTTCAGTTTTTTGCGATTTTCTCAAAATTCACTCCAACGATTTTGATTAAAATTCTTAAATCAACTATTTTTTTTTGATTCTCTTTAAAAAGTATATCTGTGAAATTTTTTGTGGAAATCGTTTGAAGTACTCTTTGCTGATGTACTTTTTCAGTTTTTTTGCGATTTTTTTATAATTAGCTCCAAAGATTTTGATTAAAATTAATAAATCAACTATTTTTAGATCCTTTTTAAAAAGTATATCAGTGAAATTTTTCGTGAAAATTGTTTGAAGTACACTATATTAATGTGGAAGCATTCGTAGCTCAGCGCCATCTATGAATTGCGAGGTCAAGTTTGGAACTTAGATGCTAAGGATTGACACAAAACAATGTGCTGCGACCAATATGTATAACAAGATGTATAACTTGTTAGAAATTCTTTATAATTATCCAGTAAGGGTATTTTATAGTAAACAAACAGACCGCTACACATTCAATATCATATTGTCTAATAGTATTTAGTATCTATAGGCCAATAGACAAAATCGATAAAAAAAAAAAAACAGTTTATTAATTTTTTTGCGGATCTCAAACACTTTACCCCTTCTCAAAGAACAAAGGGATGATACTACATTTTTTTTTTTCTTTCTCCCTCTTTGAATATTCGCTGACAGACAATGTCTGTCTGCTCACGAACTGTTTGCCAGCAACTAATTAATCTTTCGTTTGTGAGATGAATTTCTTTTACTCGATTTGAAATGATAATACATTCATTCCCCTTCTTTTTTTTATGAAAGACGAAAAAAAAGCTCATAAAAACTTATAAAAGCAAAGGCAAATTGTTAGTAAAGAACTGCAAAGGCGTCTAACCGATAAACGTAATCAAACAACACCGAGTGAAATATTGCAACTCGTGACATTCCCAGAGGAAAAAAAAATAGATATTGATTTAGTCATTCAATAAAGGAATATCGACTTTTTTCAGATTCTTGATGGATGTATAAAAAGTCTTTTACTTTTATCTAGACGGCCTTGGCCCTGGTTGAGATAGTTCGCAAAGAAAATGCAGGTCTTCGATTCCAACCTCTAATCAAAAAGTTTATTAACTATCAGCAGTTTTAGTTTACCAAGATAATTTTTCGAATTGAGATTTATTACATTGCTAATTAACTTTGTAAGCAAGAGTTTATTAAAATAGATTATACATTTTTTAAATGCTTTTTTTATGTTAAAAAGAACATGGGTTCAGATCCCAGTCATTCGGAATATATTTAATCATTTTTAAATAAATATTGTTGGATAACTAGGCTTACCAGACGTCCGGATTTGGAACATGTTTGTTGCCTGGATCTGAGAAATGTCCTGATTTTACTAATATGAACCGATACGTGGCCAAATTGGGGAATTTTACTCTGCATTACTTATTTTAAATGCTTTTGGTTTGCTTAATTCCCCACTTTCTAAGGTCACCAACTTTATGGCTTTGTTTAGGATACTTGCCGATGAGCTGAGAGGTGTGAATTTGATGGTTTAAGAGTCATTTTTGATGACGCGTAAATTATGAGTTTGGTTTTACCAAAATGGACCAAACTAATGTGGTACTTTATTTGGAACCCTCGAGAATTAATGTAATTTCAAAGACTTCCGATGGGCTCAGAGGTGTGAAATGTAATACTTAAGAGTCATTTTTGATGACGCCACTATATGGTGGTTTTGATCAAAATAGACCAAACTAATGTGGTACTTTATTTGAAACCCTCCGCGAATTAATGTAATTTCAAAAGACCTCCCGATGTAGTTGCTAGAGGTGTGAAATGTGTGGATAGTTAAGAGTCATTTTTGATGACGCCACTATATGGTGGTTTTGATCAAAATAGACTAAACTAATGTGGTACTTTATTTTAGAAACCCTTCAGCGAATTAATGTAATTTCAAAAGACTTCCCTGATGGGCTAGAGGTGTGAAATGTAATACTTTAAGTTAGTCATTTTTGATGACGCCACTATATGGTGGTTTTGATCAAAATAGACTAAACTAATGTGGTACTTTTTTGAAAACCCCTTCGCGAATTAATGTAATTTCAAAAGACTCCCCGATGGGGCTAGAGGTGTGAATACTACTTAAGAGTCATTTTTGGATGAAGCCACTATATGGTGGTTTTGATCCAAATAGACCAAACTAATGTGGTACTTTATTTGAAACCCTTCGCGAATTAATGTAATTTCTAAAGACTTCCCGATGGGCTAGAGGTGTGAAATGTAATACTTAAGAGTCATTTTTGATGACGCCACTATATGGGTGTTGAGGGTTTTGGATCGTACTAGACCAAACTAATGTGGTACTTTATTTGAAGCCTCAAGCAAATAAGGCCCTATTAACTATAGTTTTGAATTTTGATATTTACGAGTCATTTTTGCGATAATGAATAATTTTTCAATTGAACCAAATCAATACAGGCCAAACTAATGTGTGGTACTTTATCATATTGATGATTTTTGATAAGACTAAAAGACTAAAAACCTAAAATAAAAATAAATAAAAAAAGATTTTTAAAAAATGTTTTTGCTTAAATTGAATTAAAAATAGACAAGAGCAAAATAGTCCGTGTACGGAGTCGTGCTTAAATTTTTATCATTTATGATGACTTAAAATAAAAAAGTGTGGAAGTTGAAGGGAATTTTATTTCAAAAATAAATCACGCTTTTATTTTAAGTCATAAATATTAAAAAATTTAACAAGAACAATTAAATTATTTCTTTCAATTTCAATTTTTAGTTCAATTTAAATAAAAGTATTTTAAAAAATCTTTTATTTTATTTTATT
>JAKCPI010008914.1:0-24951 GCA_023213315.1 Euborellia annulipes
ATGAAAAAATAATAGATTATTTCCGATTAATCGGTTCTACTATTATTTCGATTATTTCCGATTAAATCGGTTCTCCGATCATTCCGATTATTTTCGATTAATCGGTTCTCCGATTATTCCGATTATTTCCGATTAATCGGTTCTCCGATTATTCCGATTATTTTCGATTAATCGAAACCGATTATTCCGATTATTTTCGATTAATCGGGAAACCGATTAATCGAATAATAATCGATTATTTTTATAATCGAAAATCGATTATTTTTTTCAATAATCGAACACTCCCTTATTCGTGAGCAGACAAGACATTGTCTGTCAGCGAATATTCAAAGAGGGGAGAAAGAAAAAAAATGTAGTATCATCCCTTTGTTCTTTGAGAAGGGGTAAAGTGTTTGAGATCCGCAAAAAAATTAATAAACTGTTTTTTTTTTTTATCAGATTTTGTCTATTGGCCTATAGATACTAAATACTATTAGACAATATGATATTGAATGTGTAGCGGTCTGTTTGTTTACTATAAAATACTCCTTACTGGATGCCCTGGGGCATGGCGTAGAGGTTGGGGCGCGTGCTAACCCCGTATACCAAACGTCGCGGGTTCGGACCCCAGGCAGTTCGATTTTATTTAAGCCAATTGATACCGCCAAATGACTTAAATAAAAATGCCCTGGACCCCTATATGTATATTTATCAATAACGGTTTATCGTCTAAAGTATTAAATGGCCTGAGTTGCCGAAAGACCGTGTGAATGTGTGTGTGAGTGTGAGTGTGAATGAGAAAAAGTGTGAATGTTTTTTAATTATAAAAGTACCCTTACTGGATAAATATAAAGAATTTCTAACAAGTTATACATCTTGTTATACATATTGGTCGCAGCACATTGTTTTGTGTTAATCCTTAGCATCTAAGTTCCAAACTTGACCTCGCGATTCATAGATGGCGCTGAGCTACGAATGCTTCCACATTAATAAAGTGTACTTCAAACAATTTTCACGAAAAATTTCACTGATATACTTTTTAAAAAGGATCTAAAAAATAGTTGATTTATTAATTTTAATCAAAATCTTTGGAGCTAATTATAAAAAAATCGCAAAAAAACTGAAAAAGTACATCAGCAAAGAGTACTTCAAACGATTTCCACAAAAAAATTTCACAGATATACTTTTTAAAGAGAATCAAAAAAAAATAGTTGATTTAAGAATTTTAATCAAAATCGTTGGAGTGAATTTTGAGAAAATCGCAAAAAACTGAAAAAGTACTAGTACTTTTTGGCAGATTTTGTTCAAAAAACTTATTTTTACCCCTTGGGGGGGGAGGGGGAGAGCCTAACTCAAATATAAAATTTCAAACTCCTCTTTTCCTTCCTGAGTTATTTTGTTCACAGACAGACCAATTTGCGGGACCCAGTTTTTTGGAGTCAGGGGACCTCAAAACGTGTATATCCATCAAAATCTCGACTTTGAATTTTTTGACATGATCGCAATACTTTCTCTCTAGGACTATATTTATTTCATTTATAAGGTAAGAGAAGGTAAAAATTAATAAACTTAAAGTATTTTATTAAAAGAAAGTGTTTTTATTTAACATGTTTTTATAGATTTTGCTATTGGCACATAGATACTAAATACTATCAGACAATATGATATTGAATGGCGGTTTGTTTGTTTACCATAAAATTACCTTAATGAATAAACACAGAGAATTTCAAGCAAGTTTTACAGCTTCAATTCAAGAATTTTAATTTGGAATTCAAAATCGAGTCTGTCTTATTTATGAATAAATGAAAATTGTTTCTTCTTACGAAGAGAATATTTAATCAATTAATTTATGATCTTTCTAATTATTTTATGGACTTGTGAGTGCAATATAAATGCTTTATGTAAAATTTCAAGGTCAAGGTGTGTTGTGATCTGCTTTCAATAAAAATGTGTTCATATGATTTATTCATATCAAAGATGAAGTGTCGTGGAAGGGGATCAATTCCCCCACCATTTAACTTTGAACTTTATAATATATCAGAGGCGATGGAACGATATATTTTTGCGTCTATTTAAATGAAATTGAGTTAATGCATTGGAAACGTGTGAAAAGTATCGCTATCAATTTTTCATTTACTGTACATTTTTTGAAAATTAAGTATAAAAGGATTTAAGAAAAATTTTTAATAAATTTTCACTATTTGAAACAACGAATTTAAATTGACAGGCAAGAGAAAAAATATAATTGAGATATATCGAACGTGATTGAATTTTTATAATTATTTAAAAGAAAAAACTACTCATTTTTTTATTCTACATGCTTGATGGTTAAATAATCATTTAAATTAAGATATTTTTATCTTATCTATTGAGTGATTGATTGTTTTGAAGTTTTAATTAGGATTTAGTAGCTGCGAAATTTAGATGATTAATATTTAAGCTGAGAAGCAAAGTTAAAGGATCAACAATTTCAATTTTCTTCTGAATGTACAGTACTAAGGAGCAGGGTGGGATCTAGGAGGGGGGGGCAGTGGGTGCATGTGCCCCGGGCGGCAGATATCAGGGGGCGGCAATTAAAGAAAAATTTACTAAAAAAAAGGTAAAATGATATGGATTTTGTATAGAAAATTTTGAGGAGGGGGGCGGCAAATTAAATTTTGCCCCTCCTAAAAAATCTTGTAGTTCCGGCCCTGCTAAGGAGTGTTTTTAACAAATATTTGAAACCAAATATCGTTAGATACATAAATTGTTTACGCTTAGTAGACAATAAGTCACTAAAAAGAGCAAATGTATGAAGGATATTTTTATTAATTTGTTTACATTCATAGATTTCTCTATACATTTCCTATGGGAGAAATCGTAAATTTAGGAATTAATAACTCAAAAAGTTGATACCAAACAAGGGCGGATACAAGGGGGGGGGGGGGGGGTAAAGGGGGTAATTACCCACCTGAGATTTGCAAAAAATACTTTTTTTTTTTTTTTGAGAAAAGAAATGTATTTTTAATGTAAAATTTTAAAAATTAATACTTAAAAATTTGATTTGTATTTATATTCTGGCAAACAAGTACAGAATGCGCCTTTAAATTACCGAAATTAAGAAAAAAAATGTGTGCTGTGCGACCAGTCACTCCAGATTAGCCCCCCCCCCAGAAACACCTCTGAATCCGCCACTGATACCAAATGGCTTAAATAAAAATGCCTGGACTCCCAATAGATATTATAAATAATAATGGTTATCGTCAAAGAGTTTAGGGCGGGCGGACGGACGGGCAGACGGACACTCCGCTATATAGATTTTCCAAATAGAATATCTATGAAACCGGGAGCCCCCCCCCCTCCGGAGACTGGTAAAATAAAAGAAAAACAACATTGTTGTTGTCAATGCACGGTTCGAATGAGAGAACAAGCTGCTGAACTTATATGAAAAGGATAAAAAAAAGTTTTAATAGGAGAATTAAATTCACAAGTTTTTCTGTTTCAATAATATAATATATATATATATATTGATATATATATTATTGAAACAGAAAACCTTGTGAATTTAATTCTCCTATTAAACCATAATGTTTCAACTAGAGCCAACGGTTACCAGTTTAAAATTAATTTAAAAAAAAGTTCACAGAAAATATTTTTTTTAAATCGTGTAATGTTTAAAATGACTGTAACTACAATCAAGTTTTTTTTGTCTAGATAATTTATGTTTTTAGAACAAATAAGAAAAATAATGAATTCTTAATGTATTTAATTCAAAGTTGTTAATTCGAAATCCCTCCGTGACCAAGTCGAATTGCGTCTTTAAAATTGTTGAGCCAGTTCTTAAGAAGGAAAAGCCCCGGTAGGGATGCCATGCGGAAAATGCCCCCACCAAAAGGAAGGAAGAGTAAGTAAAAAGACGCAAGCCCTACTTTTTAAACCCCATCTACACTGTTTTTATTCAACATCTTTAGATAGAGCAAAAGTAACACGGAAAAAGAGGAGAAGAATATTTTTATTTTCACCCTGGATGCTTAGTTGGCTAGTCCTGGTTTCTTTCTCCTTTTTCTTATCGACATCGAGGTTCCTTTCAAGCAGCTCTTAAGTTACAATCCCAATTTTATTTTTAGAAAACTTATTCCTCGGTTCACTTACTTTTATTAAATTAAAAAAAAAAGATCGCTAACATTATATTTTAGTTATTTGAGATGAAATTTCTCTCAAACGATACTTAATAAAACATTGATTTTGAAAAGAATAAAAAATAATGAAAAACACGACTGGGCCATATTTCGAAATCAATTCTATAAAATAGAAATTCAAAAGCATATTTATTTAGATAATAAGACTTTAGTTGATAACGGTAACAAAATTGAAAAATTGAATAGGAATAAAAATTATTTAAAATAAAGTATTTTATTTAAACAAGACTGTATGTTTTTTGTTGGCGGGACAAGCACCCTATGGCCTCGGGAATCGTACCTAGGATCTCCAGCCTTTCCGGGGCATCGGTGTGCTCTCCACCGGACCCTCGACCTTCACCAACAAATACTTCACTTTCCCTTATATCCAAGCTGACCGTGCATTTCACAAACAAAGTTAGAAAACTTGAAGAAAAATTTCACACTTGTTCGCCGCTATTTAAATCAGGAGGGGGGAAAGACATCTGTCTATGATCTAATACACTACTGTAAGAAACATAGTCCTTAGGGCAGTGGGGCTAAGTAATAGTTATTATTAGGGCCAAGGGACGACGCTTGGCCTACAAAAAAAAAAAAAAAAACAATTTTGTTAAATATATCTATGACTAGTTCGAATCGAGGTGTAGTGAATACTAAAATCTGATTCAAATATATTATATCTTGAAAAATATTTAACTAAAGTACATTATCCTAATTTCACAAAAAAAAGTTGCATTTTTTGAGAAAAAAAAATATTTTAGTTAAATTGACACTTTCGATTGATGAATTACATTTTTAGTGCAAGAGACACATCAAATTTCATCGATCTAGCTTTTTATATTTTAAAAATATCTTGTTTAAATACAGACAAAAAAAAAAAAAAAAGACTCAGGGAGACGGTCGAAAAACATCAAAATCTCAAGAAAAATTTGTACAATATTTTCTTTACGTTTAAATCTACTTCAAGCCCTCGGGCTTGGTGTAGTTGGTAGCGCGCCTGCCTTATATACCAAGGGTCGAGGGTTCGGATCCCAGGCAGTCCGATGATTTTATTTAAGCCGTTTGGGTGCCAAATGCCTTAAATAAGAATGTCTGGACCCCTAATAGATATATTTACAAATAATGGTTATCGTAAAAAGTCTTAAATGGCCTAAGTTGCCGAAAAGACTGTGTGTATTTGTGTGTGAATGTACGTGTGAATGGGAAAAAGTGTGTGCTTAAAAAAAAATAAAATCTACTTCGAAAAAAAAAAATGTATTGTTGACGGGTTTAAGGTTTTCGGATTTTATAAAGTGAAAATCCAAAATATATAGAAATAATAATTCTAAATAGGCTACATTTAAACAGTTGAGGATGAGTGGCATGTTAGTTGGTTATGTGGGTTGCCTAATTTTCCAGCAAGCAAAAAAAAAAATTGTAGAAAAGATTCATATAATCTGTCTAAACATTGTAAGATTAGCAAGTGGTTAGAAGAAATTAATCTAATCTTCTTTTAGTGAGAAAAGGGGAGAAAGCAAAATACTCGGAAAATGATCAATAAAGTTGGATAATTATAAAATCCATATTATTACCATATTTTAGATTTCATTTTGTTATCTCTCAAAGAATAAATCCTTAAAAAAAATTCACTCAAAAAAGACATTCATTTTTCATAAGATGTCGACAGTTTGTAATGCACATTTAAAAACCGAAAAAAATTTTCATATGTAAATTGTTTTTTAATTTTTCTTAAGAAAAAATGGCAACGCTGTTATACATATTTGCGAATTGGGGTCAATATATTATTGTTACTATGGTATTTTTACAATGAAGAAAAAAGTGTTTCTTGGCTGGTAGAAAAAGAAATTATTTTATGTAGCCTATTTTAAAGGTAGAAAAATATTAAGGGTTTTAATTTAATATTTAAGACAGTATTATTTATTCTCAAGAGCCCGGGATTCCCCGAGCAAAGGTGTCGTCGGATAAGAAAGGCCCTAAATCAAACACACGAAATCTCTTAATTTATGGAGGTCAAAGCAATTTATTAACCAAGCAAAGCCCTGAATTTACCTAGCTGAATATTATTATTATATTTTTTTATTATAAGTACAGAGCCAGTGGAGCGTGTTGTTTTCACGGATGCCATATTTCGAGGGGACAAAGACCCCAAATTTGGCAACCGACCAAAAATCGTACATTTACCCTCTCTGGCGCCATTTGTTTAGATGGGATATTTATTGATAAGCAGCCGGAATCAATGTAAACAAACATGAGTAAATGTTGAATCAACTCTCTCTCTATCCGGAAGCTTCTAGTTTTAATTGATCGTTGAATTTCAATTTTCAAGGGGGGGAGAGAGAGAAAAGAAATAAAACCATTATGTTGGGAAAGGGGGAAAAATAAGAAAAACAATATCCTCATTATTTGGACAGTTTATTTTGAAAGTGGTGTAACTCCATTTTCTATTGTTTCAGAAAATGAAGGGTTAGCATATCTGTTAATTAAAAAATCTAGGAAAATGATATGAAGTCGGTCAATGTTTCTACTGATTTATCAATATCTAATTTAAGAATGCCTGGACCCCATATATGTATATTTATCAATAACGGATATCGTAAAAAGTTATATGGCCTGAGTTGCCGAAAAGACTGTTTGAATGTGTGTGTGAATGTGAGTGTGAATGAGAAAAAAGTGTGAGTGTTTTTTATTAAAAAAAAAAAAATATCTAATTTAGTTATATAAATTTGTTTTTGGCGAATTTGACTAAACTAATATATTAATTACAGGCTGCAAATGGACTTACACCACTTTCAAAATTAAACATTTGTAAAGATCGTTTAATTCAAATTGTGAAAAATCAAATATTACTCAAAATATGCTTCACATTAATCCAATTTTCTTTACAAATAATGACACGATATAAAACAGAAGTAGTATTTTTAATTTTAGACGTTTTTTGATTGCGTTTTGAAGTTTTTTGTTGAAAATAAATTATCTCATTTCATTTCATATAAAAAGAATTTATTATGTTTTCTACATTGATTTATTACATAATAATAATCCTGTAGCTACTGACAGACAAACTTCTGTTAAGACACCTATCTCAAATTGGACTTAAATTTTTTAAGAAATTTATCACTAACTATTTATACATAAAAAATTTTCATTAAATTAAGCACAAATTATAAGATATCCCAATTTTTTACTAAAATGGTCTTACACCACTTTCAAAATAAACGGTCCATTTATTACATTTATTTGTCACCTATTAAAAAAAAAAAAAAAAACTTCCGCCAACTCCTGTCCTCCCCTCCTAGCCTAGGTATTGATTGTCGCATTTTTAGGGGGCAATTTTGGCTAGAATACAAGAAAAAAAGGAAAAAAAAATCAAGAAAAATTGGGTGAGAATGTAGAGTCAAGCCTTGGCAGGAACCGCTAATTGACCGACTATAGCTCCGAACCTTACAAAAATTAAACTAATTAAACTTGATTGTATCTGTCATAAAAACTTTTGATAAAATTAACATTCATATTGCTACGCAAAACTCAAGAGACCATTGAAATTGAAAATCTTTTCTAGAAGAACAAACAAAAATTGCACTTGTTTACGTCTCTTTGATGTTTCTAGCCTCTTAAATCCCAGGATTTAATAACATTCCCTTTAAAAATTATGAACCCTACATATATTAATGTGAATTCTGTTTTGTGACCTGTCCAGAATGTTAACCTGACATTTTAATTATTAAACAACATTCAGAGTCAGAGTTGACATTGAGGTCAATGAAGGTAATTAAATTATCGGCTAAAAAATCGACAGATAGAGGAAAAAAAAAATAATTAAAGGTAAATCAACTTTGTTTTTTTGTTATAATATGTATGAAGATGACATGGCTTCTGAATATTAAATTTTATCTGGGATAAATCCTTTATATCTATATGGTTGGTGAAATGCTGTGATGTGACGAAATCATTAATAATAATAAGAGTTCACTGCTAAATTTATTCAATGCTGTTCTATACCTTTTCAAGTTCAAATTGGGACGAAACAAAATCAAATTGGGAATAAACAATTTCAAATTGAACTAAACAAAATCAAATTGGGAATAAACAAAATCAAATTGAGAATAAACAATTTCAAATTGGACTAAACAAAATCAAATTGGGAATAAACAAAATCAAATTGCGTAGCATAGGAATAACTCTGCAGAGCCTCTGTCTGGTTGTGGTAGCAACACAGTTTCCTACGTCCTCTGTCGCCTCTGCGAGCTTTTTTAACTTTAACTTTTATTTATTTTTATTTGATTTATTAGCTTTTTATAAGTTAATAGTATGGAACAACTAATCCAATTAGTCCAAGATCATCCCGTGTTGTACGATACAACCCACCCGGATTACATGCAGACAAAATTGAAGGATGATCTGATGATCTCAAGGTGGGATCCGATTGCTTCAGAGCTAAAATTTACGAATGGTGACAAAAACAAATAAAATAAAATTGAATCCTTCTGAATCTTCTCGATTGGCCTCCTCAACATGAAATATGCTAATAATATATGATAATATATATATAATAATTATGCTAATAATTTAAATTTAACACGAAAATTAAATATTTTGTGATTGAATTTCATTTTAATATGTTTAATTCTCAAATGCAATGATTGAATTTCAATATATTAAAATGATTATTTTTTTTCTTGAAATAAAATACAATTTTAAAACTAAATTCATAAATATTTAAGATTTTTTCCTCCATTTCAAATGACATGTTTGCAACAGAGGCAACGCAGTACTGCGTTCAATGTGCGGTGACCTGACAGAGGCCTATTCCTCTGCTGCGCCTCCACTCTACCTCGGTTGCGCCTCGGCTGTTCAATGTGCGCCGGGCCTAAGAGGTGCTCTTAGCATTGCTTAACCCCTTGGCAGCCATCCCCTCCCCCCTTTTAAATTTAATTTAAAGTTAAAAAGATCTTGCTTTGCTTCTCTTCGGCGAGGAAATATTCTTCGAATGAAGAATGGCAAAGCTCATTATCCCTAATATATATTTATTTATTTTGTGTTGTAATTTAATAATATAATCTAAATAATTATATATATATAGTGTATATACATGGCACTGCAACCAAAAATCGGACATTTCGACGCCGCAGGGACGTTCTGCGATGTCCCAAAGGTGCAGCATCGTCCCTTCGACGTCTAAATGTCCGCTTTTTGGTTGCAGTGCTATGTGGGTATATATTTATATAATTATAATGATAAATTTTTAAGGGGAATAACCGGGTTTTTAAGAGTCCCTGGTGTTGTGTGTTCTTTGCTATCTCATTGAACATTCAAAGAGAATATATGTATGTTTATTTACTTTAGTATTATTGTTGTTAAAAATTGTTAAGCCCCTCGGGGCTTTGGTGTAGGTTAACGTGCTAACCTCGTGTACCAAACGTCGCGGGCTCGGACCCCAGGCAGTCCGATGATTTTATTTAAGCCATTTGGATACCAGATGGCTTAAATAGAATGCCTGGGCCCCATATATGTATATTAATTCAATAACGGTTATCGTAAATGTCTAATATGGCCTGGTTGCCGAAAAGACTGTGTGAATGTATGTGTGAGTGTGAATGAGAAAAAAGTGTGAATGTTTAAAAAAAAAAAATTGTTAATTTTTCCCCCAAATTTCTCCAAGAAAATTAAGTCTTTTATTTCAACCCTTCACCTTATTAATCTCCTCTCGCTTAAATAAGAATGCGAAATCTCCCTGGGAATCCAAACTCAGGATCTCCAGCATTTCCGAGGCATCGGTGTGCTTTGCACCAGGCCACCTGGCCCTCAATAAACACCAAATCTCACATCCCCTATATATGCAAGTCTCCGAGGGTCATGGGACGTTTGACCCATTAACAAATAAATATACTCACAAATTTGTTAAATAAATATATATTTATGTCTATCAAGACCGAATCGAGCCATCGGGCCGTGGTGTACTAACGGTTGTCGTCAATGTCTTAAATGGCCTGAGTTGCCGAAAAGACTGTGTATATGTGTGTATGAATGTGAAAAAAGTGTGAGTGTTAAAAAAAGTCCGAATTGAGGTATCGTTAAATTTTAATATTTTATTTAAAAATTTTTATCTCAAAAATTATTTAATTTTCATTTTTATTTAAGATATGTTTCAACTTTAAATTTAAAATTGTAAATTCTCAATTTGATTATGTTTAATCCCATTTTGATTTTGTTTAATCCCAATTTGATATTGTTTGGTCCCAATTTGATTTTGTTTGGTCTCATTTTGATTTTGTTTAATCCCAATTTGATATTGTTTGGTCCCAATTTGACTTTGTTTATTCCCAATTTGATTTTGTTTCGTCCCAATTTGAACTTGAAAAAGGTATAGTATGTGGAAATAAAGTGAGGTATAATAACATTGTTAATTTTGATTTCTATATTTAAATATGTATAAACTCACTCTAATTATTTATTTTATTTTATTTGTACAGCCGCTGATGAAGAAGTGCTATTAAATGCCTTCGAAATATTCGGGAGAAAACACTCTAAAAAGTTTATTTTTCTCATTGCCAAGAGCCTAGCCTTCACCTGTTACCATTCATATTACTTGGCACGCCACATCCTTTTGTATAATCTTTAAAATTTTTGAAAAATTAGTTAAAGTATTGTAATAAAAGCCTGTTGACTTTGTAGAGTATACAAGAAAGTCTAAGGGAAGTCATTCCTGAATTTCTTCTCTAATAGCTTAGGAATAGAACCAAACTGGAAATTGTTGATTTTTCTTTTTTTTTTTAAATCCTCAAATGTGTTTATTTTTAATATATAATATATTTCTTATTTAATATTATTATTATTATTCTAATTGAAAAATTTCTATTTGTTTCAGGTAAGATTCGCCTCTTTAAATTTTCAAGAAAATTCATCTCGGTAAGACAGACAAAAAAATTCAAATTTTTTTAAAGTAAATAAATAAATAATTTGAATATGTGATAAGTAGGGCTCGGATTTCGCCCTATTTGCCTTTTTTTATTTATGGCTTAAAATTTAGGCCATTATGATATGTATACGTTTCATGAAATTCTGAATAAAATAAGAGGCATTTGTTAGTGCCTATAATGCCTATTTTGGCCGATTTCAGCTTTTAGTGCCTATTTCATCTATAAATGCCTTTTTTAGTGCCTATTTTAAGTATTTTAACTTAAAATAAGCTATTTTAAGCCAATTTCGGCTTTTTTTTTTGAAATTTCACAATAAATTCATTTTATATCACAAATCCGGAGAAAAATTACAAAAAAAAATCGAACGAGATTCGAATACTAAAAAAAAAAAAAAAAAAAAAAAAAGGTCGAACGAAAAAAAAAAAGCGTCCCAGTTGGGCTTCGCCCCCTCCGCCCTCATTCGGCCATCTTTGTGCAAAGGAGGTAATTGTTTTATCTTTGTTTCCAAAAATAAGACATCAATTTTTACTTTCTCTTACCTCTATATATATGTTAATATATATAGAGAGAGAAAGTATTGGTTTCATGTCAAAAATTCGATGTCGAGATTTTGATGGATCTTCACATTTTGAGGTCCCGTGAATCCAAAAAAGTGGTTTTCGCGACATGGTCTGTCTCTGTGTGTGTGTGTGTGTGTGTGTCTGTCTGTCTGTGAACAAAATATCTCAAGAACGAAAAGAGCTAGGAGGTTGAAATTTTATATTTAAGTTAGGCACCCCCATGGGACGTGACACGAAGCTTTTGAACAAAATCAACCTTATATTTAAGTTAGGCACCTCCCCGGGGCGTGAAAATAAGCTTTTAATCAAAATCGGCCCAAGACTACTAGTACTTTACTGATGTACATTTTCAGTTTTTTTCGATTTTCTCAAAATTTGCTCCAACGATTTTTTTTTAAATTCAAAAATCAATTATTTTTTAGATTCTCAATAAAATGTATATTCTCATTTTGTCATTGAAATCTTCTGAAGACCACTTTACTCTTGTACTACATAGAAAAGATAGGAGAAATGGTTGCCATGGTAACAAAATATAAATATTTCGCTATACTTATAAATTTTACATCTTGAAAATCGAATATACTGTACTGTCGAAACTAAATACATGTCGACACAAAAAATCTGGTGTGACAAGCACAGTACACAACTTTCGATTACCGAAGGTAAGAGAAAGTTGTGTGCTGTGAGCCAGTCACACCAGATTTTTTAAATTTTTTATCTTAAATAATGCCTTTTAAGTGCCTTTTTTACAATAAATGCCTTTTTTAAGTGCCTATTTTAATGATTTTTAGTGCTTAGTTGCCTGCCTATTTTAAAGATTTTTAGTGCCTATAAATCCGAGCCCTAGTGATAAGGAAATATTATGTATTTTTCTACACTTTTCTACTAGGGATTATTTTTAGCTACATTAATTGGGGAAGAGAAAGAAAGATCGTTATCCGAATCCGATCAAGTATTTTTTTTTTTATTGATTTCCGCTTCCAGTTGTTAATGGATGACCATAGCCAGGGGCGGGCTAACACCCCAGAAATCCCAACAAAAAAAAATATAAATGAAAATAGGCTATAAGAATATAAATTTATTTGAAATCGAGCTAGAACTGCGAAGCTTATTTGACATACAATTTTTGTCAGTTTCTTGTATATATGGAAGCAATCGATACTGTATAATATAAATAATAAATAAATTTATAAAAGTCAAATGGCCTCTGCAGCCGAAATGACAAAAAAAAAAAAAATAGCTATCTTCCAATCTAGCCTATTTTTTTTTTCATTTCTAATACCAATTTTCTTAAATAAATTTTACGTACAAACAAAACTATAAAATATATTTCATCTGTATGTAAATTCCCAAGAGATCAATTTTTTTTTAATATCATCTCTTTTGATGGAACATACAAATTTGTCTCTCAAATCTAAATGAATAAAAAAAACACAAAGTATAGAATAGTAAAGTCACATATACGTATCAATTAATTGTTAAATTAATTAGTGTATTTTAATGGAATTAAATTTCCTAGGAAATTGATCTGAGATATTAATTTCTTCACAATAGAAATACAATTGCTAGGTCAGTTCTACACAAGAAAGAAGCTATTAATATAATTACTGTTTTGAAAGCGATGCCTTTTATTGAAAAAAGTGTAGAAAGTAGTGACCCCAAATTTCCTTTAACTTACCATTCAAAATAAAACGACAACATAAGTAATTAATACTGAAAATTGCTGCAGCTTCTTTTTCGTTTCACGGATGTTCGGTGTAAAAAATAAAACAATTTATATATAATCAACTTGGCCCTGGCGGGCGGCATCTCGTACGCGTTTAGTAGTTAAAAATTTTGAATTTGCCTCTCCGACTCCGCCCTCTCTGAATTTCGCCAATCAGCGCTATCCCTGAGGCCTGATTGGTGGGTTCAAACATCGGACACCGGTTTAAGGGCTTTATATATAAGTATGATTATTTCATTTTTACTTTCTCTTACCTATGTATATATGTATATATATATAGAGAGAAAGTATTGGTTTCATGTCAAAAATTCGATGTCGAGATTTTGATGGATCTTCACGTTTTGAGGTCCCCTGAATCCAAAAAGTGGTTTTCGCGACATGGTCTGTCTGTGGGTGGGTGGGTGGGTGGGTGGGTGGGTGGGTGGGTGGGTGGGGGTGTGGGTGTGTGTGTGTGTGTTCAATTTTAAGGATGAAGGAATTGAGCTACGAGATTGAAATTTTATATTTAAGTTAAACACCCCCCGGGACCGGAAAAATAAGCTTTTAATCAAAATCGGCCAAAGAGTACTAGTACTTTACTGATGTACTTTTTCAGTTTTTTTCGATTTTCTCAAAATTTGCTCCAACGATTTTTTTTTAAATTCAAAAATCAATTATTTTTTAGATGCTCTTTAAAATGTATATTCTCATTTTGCGATTGAAATCTTCTGAAGACCACTTTACTCTTGTTCTCCATAGAAAAGATAGGAGAAATGGTTGCCATGGTATCAAAATATAAACATTTTGCCATACTTATAAATTTTACATCTTGAATTCAATTGTACCCTACTGTCGGAAACTAAATACATGTCGACACAAAAAAATCTGGTGTGACAAGCACAGTACACAACTTTCGATTACCGAAGGTAAGAGAAAGTTGTGTGCTGTGCGCCAGTCACACCAGATTTTTATTTTTCAAGCAGGCCAACTGAATGCATTTTTTAACAGTTTCGAATCACTGATTCATCTTCAGGGCCTAAAATTGTTTTGTTCTTTACACCTAACATACGTGAAACGAAAAAGAAGCTGCAGGAATTTTCAGTATAAGAATAACTTCGTTGAGAATCGTCTACCTAATAAGTAATTAAATTGATTGAGTCCTAAATCTTAATCAAAATTCCCTCTAAGGATTTTAATTAAAATATATGGCCAAGGCCTAGAGATAAAATTCTAGTTTATTTTAATATTATTACAATTTTTATCATATACTCCACTCGTCTTGTTTGTGTATTCTATCGAGAGAGATAGAATACTCTCTCTTTCTCTCATTTTATAAATCTAAAAAGGTTTTGTAATAAACGTAGGCTTACCTGACACCGACGTTCGAGGTTTCGGCACTCCAGTTTTTGATTGATGACTTTGGGAATGAATCTTACTAGGGATAACGAAATTCTCATCATCATCAACAGCCAGAAAAAATTCTAAAAAAAAAAAAAATATATATATTAGGACAATAAGAAATGAGTGACCAAGTATCATTTTGTATATAAAAAATAAAATAAAATGGGCTTTTCATAGCAATCAGTTATATTCAACTCCTTTCCAGGAGAAAAGGCTATTTGAAACATTGTTATCTAAATTTATTTAGAGATATTTGACTATTAAGACGATATATCGTTAATTTAATTGGCAATCATTATATTAATATAAAAAATTATACATACAAATGATATTTATTTTTCACAATAATGCCCCAGGCAGATGTTAAACTAATAAAACCTCTCAATAAATAATACTTAAAGGATGATAATGAATTTATTTTTATTTAAATGAAAGGAATTAGCATAATAGTTGATATTTTTTTTAGAAATGATAAGTAAAAAAAAAATCTGGTGTGACTGGCTCACAGCACACAACTTTCTCTTACCTTCGGTAATCGAAAGTTGTGTACTGTGCTTGTCACACCAGATTATTTGTGTCGACATGTATTTAGTTTCCGACAGTACGGTTCATTCGATTTTCAAGATGTAAAATTTATAAGTATGGGAAAATATTTATATTTTGTTACCATGGCAACCATTTCTCCTATCTTTTCTATGGAGTACAAGAGTAAAGTGGTCTTCAGAAGATTTCAATCACAAAATAGCTGAATCGATAAAGTGGTCAGCATACAATATTTTTGTGGGTTTAAATCCTGGTATTTTCCTGGGGTGAGATTTGAACAGTTAGCTGACATTGTAGAGAGTTATGTAGGAGGTGGAAGGGATTTAGTGTTTGTCCATGTAGGTACGCATAATATTTATGATGCTAGTCCAGAAATATTTAGGTGGAAATTTGATAGGTTAGTTAATTGTCTTCGGGATAAATTTAACGGGGCAAAATTTATTTTTAATGGGATAGTCTATAGGAGAGATGTTGATTTTAGAAGAATTGACTGGGCCAATGACATTTTGAGTAGAGTCTGTTCTCAGTAGCCTATGGTTGTACGTTCAAGAATCCAAATAGTTACCTAAATTGTAAGGATTTGGGGAGGAATGGAATTATTTTAAATAGGTCTGGTTCCTACAAGTTAGGGAAGGTGTGTGTTGAGACAATATTAGAGAATCAAAAAAACTAGATGGAGGGGTAAGAGGACAACTACTTTAGTCAGTAAGAATATGGGGTTTAAAGTGTTAGTCCTTAATTGTAGGAGTATATTAAACAAAATTCTGTAGGATCTGGAATTGATTTGTGGAACGGTTTGTCTGTCAATACTTGGGATTATAGTCCTCTGCCCCCCTATGATTAAATCTATAATAAATTTTGTCAAGTCCTAATGTGCTGGTTGTGTGAAATTTTTATTTAGTTCTTGATCGCAGAGAATAGTTGAGGTAGAGAGGTCATACCATCCTTGTTAAGGTTTTGGCCAGGTTTTCCTTAACAGCTTAAGGCGAATGTCGGGATGGCTAATGCGACGTTTACTCCTGGTCTCGTGGCTTGCGCGAATTTTTTTGATATTGTTTTTTTTTTTTATTTCTTTCGATGGAAATGCATGAACATGTTGATTGTTAATGAGCATACATTTCTATTTATTTATTTTGTTTTATTTTATTTTTTTTTTTTCTTTTTCCTTTTGTTTTGTTTTGTTGTATTTGTTATTGTATTTAAATTTGTATTGTGTTTGTTGGACCTAGCCACCGAGGACTGGTGCCTCTAAGCGGGTCGTAATAAATTTATTTATTTATTTATTTATTTATTTATTGAGAATCTAAAAAATAATTGATTTTTGAATTTAAAAAAAAATCATTGGAGCAAATTTTGAGAAAATCGAAAAAAACTGAAAAATTGCATCAGTAAAGTACTAGTACTCTTTGGCCGATTTTGTTCAAAAGCTTCGTGTCACGTCCCATGGAGGTACCTAACTTAAATATAAAATTTCAACCTCCTAGCTCTTTTCGTTCTTGAGATATTTTGTTCACACACACACACAGACCATGTCGCGAAAACCACTTTTTTGGATTCAGGGGACCCCAAAACGTGAAGATCCATCAAAATCTCGACATCGAATTTTTGATATGAATCCAATACTTTTTCTCTCTCTATATATTAACATATATATAGAGGTAAGAGAAAGTAAAAAATATCTCATTAATAGATATTACAAAATAAAAGAAAAATGCTAAGCAGAAGAATAACCAACTATAAATCCCCGCATCAGTTAATTTCGGAGATATGTTGCCATCAAATTTATTATGACAAATATTGGACGAATTTCATCACCATAATGACTTTTTAACTCGGTGTGCGGGTTTATGAGCTATTCAAGAATTATGTAAACAAATTTCTGGTTGTTTTAAACCCCCGTCACCTTGTCAGCAATAAAATGCAAATTTTTAACCCTCTTCCTGCCCTCAATTGGTGTAGTTGGTAGCGTGCCTACTTTCTATACCGAACGCGGGTTCGGATCCCAGGCAGTCCGATGATTTTATTTAAGCCATTTGGATACCAAATGGCTTAAATATAAATGCCTAGACCCCCAATAGATATTATAAATAATAACGCTTATCATCAAAGTCTTATTTGGCCTAAGTATCAATTAATCAAATTTTTAAAAGATAATTCTTCTAAATCTTCAGAAAATCAGAGAAAAGAGACTTTCTACTGAAACCTTGCGCCTATGAGATATGCAACACTTCGTTATTAACATTCAGAGATGCAATGTATGAAACCCGAACTTGTCTCTAAGAAAACAATCATAAACCCAAGGGCGGAAACAAGGGGGGGGATAAAGGGGGTAATTACCCCCACCCCCACCGAGATTTGAAAAAAATACTTTTTTTCGAAAAAAAATTTATTTTTAATGTAAAATTTTAAAAATTAATACTTAAAAATTTGATTTGTATTTATATTCTGGCAAATAAGTACAGAATTAGCCTTTAAATTACCGAAATTAAGAAAAAATTGTGCGACGAGACACACCAGATTACTCCCCCCCCCGCCGAGAAACACCTCTGGATCTGCCCTTGCATAAACTTGCCAATAATTTCACAGTTAAATGGGAAAAAAATTAATCTTAAATAATCTCTTAATGCAAAATGTTGAAAATTTTTAATTATTAAAAACATAGTTTAGTTTATGAACAAAATGTGTATGTTATAGATATGTGATTATTAAAGCTTTTGTGGTTAAATTATTATTAATAGGAGAATTTTTAATTATAGACCACATTTTTGTTATTAATTATTTATTAAAATTATAAATGCTGTACAACGTTCCGACTGCTTATTCTGCAGCCGTTCTCAAATAGCCTACTTATTAACACTTGCTCAGACTCGAGTGCACAGTACTTGATAGATGCTGCAAAATAAGCAGTCGAAACGTTGTACAGTATTTATATTTTTAATAAATAATTAATACAAAAATGTGGTCTATAATTAAAAATTCCCTTAAAGATATGTCTTTTCCAATTTGCATGTGCAAATGAATAGAATATTAAGTTATGTATTCTCAATTTAAAATTATTTTGAATCCAGAAAAATTTAAAATTATATTAAAAGGAAAAGGCTAAGTTTTTTGAATATCTTAAACTATTTATTTATTTATTTTTACTCTAATTAAAATTTTTTAAAGAGACTCCATAATTATCATAAATATTTTCTTAAGTTATTTATAAAATAAATTTTTTTTTTTTTTTTTATTTTTAGTTGGCAACATTAAATTTTATTTTTAAAATGCAAAGGTAAAGGAACTTGTAAAGTAAAGAAAAAACATGCGTGATCAGAAAATCTCATTACGCCAATTGATTATTATTTTTTTCTTATGGCCGGTTTATTATCTTTTGAACATAAAATAGAAAAAACAGATTGAGTTGCGTTTTAATATTAAATCTTTATTTGGATATTAATTAATAAATTAAAAAAAAAAATAACGAGATAAATATAAAGCGCATCAGATAAAACAACCAAATACCTGCCAAAGGGGGTTGGTTAACTCTTTTGATCTTTAATAGGAAGATAATCGTTTTACTTTGCATTTTTATGAATGTGATTTTTTTAGGAGGTAATTTTGATAAAAAAATGTAAGACTGATTAGAATTGGAAGTGAAAAAATTTTATTTTTCTTTAGGGCTGAGAAGAAATTTTTACTTTCTCTTACTTATGTATTTATATACGTCCCTCGGGGCTTGGTGTAGTTAATAGCGGGCCATTTGGATACCAAATAAAATCATCGGGCTGACCTTCTATACCAAGGGTCTCGGGTTCGGGCCTGTGGCAGCCCGATGTTTTTATTTAAACCATTTGGATACCAAATGGCTTAATAAAATCATCGGGCTGGCCTTCTATACCAAGGGTCTCGGGTTCGGACTCCAGGCAGTCCGATGATTTTATTTAAACCATTTGGATACCAAATGGCTTAAATAAAAAATGCCTGAACCCCCCAATAGATATATTCATAAATAACGGTTATCGTAAAAAGTCTTATATGGCCTAAGTTGCCGAAAATACTGTGTGCATGTGTGTGTGTGAGTGTGAGTACTAGTACTTTACTGATGTGCTTTTTCAGTTTTTTTTAATTTTCTCAAAATTCTAGCTAATTCCAATTAAAATTCATAAATCAATTATTTTTTAGATGATCTTTAAAATGTATATTCTCATTTTGCCCTCAAAATTGTTTGAAGCACACTTTACTCTTGTAGGAAAGATAGATGCCATAGTTCAGTGAGCGCCACAATTAAGTCCCCATCTGGGAGATAGAGCCTTGAGTATATAGTACATAGGCGTAGCCAGAAATTTTTGATGGGGGGGGTTAGGATTATTTCTCCCCCCCCTCCCCGACTAATAGGGCAGTATAAGGCGTCTAATGAAATATATGACTAGCCCCCCCCTCCGGACCCCCTCAAGGTGGCTCGGGCCCACCCTTTCTTAAATAAATGCCGCAATTTTTCAATCAACTTGTATTAGGTAATCAAAAATGCAACTCTGTTAATTTTATTTAAACGGGCCTAAAATACCGAAGTATCCCTGTTTCTCTTGATAAGAGTCACATCTCGGAAAAGCTAAATTACGGCATAAAAACCCTCAATAGCCTACAAAAAAAAAATCATTCCCCGGTTATTTACCCCTGGTGCATCGTGCACGGAGGCACGCACCAAACCCAAGTACCGGTATCTAGCGTAATTGCCATTAACCCGGTTCCAATATTGGGAGTGAGAGGCCCTTCACCTCCCTACTCCCCAAAAATCAGTCCCTTTCGGGACTGGTATCTCCCTCCCCCTCCCCTTCGTGCCTTCCTCTTAAAAAAAAAAAAAAAAAAAAAAATAAATAAATAAATTTATTTATATAATAATTTTTATTATTTTCCATTTGCGAGATTTAATCAATTTTAAGCGGCTTTAATTTTTTATAAAGCATAACAAAAATCAAATCTTTTCAATTGAAAAATTCTGAATTTTCTCGAATTTTTTGCGTTTTATTTAATTTTTTTTTTTTTTTTTTTTTTTTTAAGCTAGAGAAAATTATTATATTTTACTTTCTCTTACCCTATATATGAAATATATAGAGAGAAAAAGTATTTTGTATTATAGAGCTTAAATATCTAGTCATGGCTTGGGTCCAATGGGGGGGGGGGGGGGTTTGAACCCCCCAAATCCCCCCCCCCGTGGCTACGCCTATGATATAGTATATAGTGAAATAATTTTAATGACCGAAAAGGCAAAATAAAATCATCTGTACCAGATTTTATTTTACCTTTTCTGTCATTAAAATTATTTCATATTTACCATATATCAAGACTATATCATATACCCAAGCCTATAGCTCCCAGATTGAAACAATTGTGGTGCTCACTCTACAAAATAAAAATGTTTTTCTATGTTTATATATTTTTTTAATCTTGAATTCAAATCAAGTCGGAAACTAAATATAAGTCGACACAAAAATCTGGTGTGTCAAGCACAACAATTTTCTCTTACATTCGGTAATTGAAAGTTGTTCTGTGCTTGTAACACCAGATTAGAAATGTTAAAACAAATAAAATTTTATACGAAAAAAGCATAAAATTTTGAATTTGAAATAATACCTCTTCTAGGATGTATAAACCCCTATTTTTATTATTTAATCAAATTCACGAGTATAAAGTCCCTCAACTTGAATGCATGTATTTTGCATGACTGTGAATCATTCATAAGTAGTGGCCTTGTGAAATGGCTAGGAGACTATGAGGAGAGGTTTATGTTTAAAAGCAGCTAAAAATAACTTCCCATTTCTTATCCTCCAACCAACTAACATGTATGAAAGGTGATAGTCGTAGTAAAAATAACATAAAATTGTGTATTATCGTTTAATTTAAATAACACCAACACATCTGCATTTTATCTAACAGTTGATTTATAAATAAACCTTTTTTATTTTTTATTTCCTCATAAATAAATAAATAAGATATAGACCTATTTATATTTTTTTGCGTTTTAATTCATTTATAATACTTTCTCTCTATATATTTCATATAGGCCTATAGGGTAAGAGAAAGTAAAAAAAAAAATTTATTATTATTTTTATTTGAGGTCTTTTTCATTTTAGACCACGCCCCTATTTATTTAAATTGATTGGTAGGCAATTCAATTTAAATAAATTTTTGTAGCATGAGAAGGGATGCAAACCCGCGACCCTTGGTACAAATGACTAACATACTAAATTATATTTAAATATTTCATTTAGATATTTTTTTAAATATTGGCGCTAATACAAATAAAGATGCTGAGGGCTATGGATTAGAGTGAGATAAATGAATAAAGAAAAAAAAATACTTTTTGACGTCTTTAAAGTTGGCTGCAAAAAGAATGCATATCATCATATTTTAAAGTAGGCCTAATAAAGAAAATAAAGTTTAAGAAAAAATTTCGAGAAGAAAATTGTGAAAAAATTGATGAACAGCCCCAGGCTGAACAAACTCTGCAACGTCAATAATTAAAAGAAAAATCTGGTGTGACTGGCGCACAGCACACAACTTTCTCTTACCTTCGGTAATCGAAAGTTGTGTACTGTGCTTGTCACACCAGATTTTTTGTGTCGACATGTATTTAGTTTCCGACAGTAGGGTACAATTGAATTCAAGATGTAAAATTTATAAGTATGGCAAAATGTTTATATTTTGATACCATGGCAACCATTTCTCCTATCTTTTCTATGGAGTACAAGAGTAAAGTGGTCTTCAGAATATTTCAATCACAAAATGAGAATATACATTTTAAAGAGCAACTAAAAAATAGTTGATATATGAATTTAAAAAAAAATCGTTGGAGCAAATTTTGAGAAAATCGAAAAAAACTGAAAAAGTGAATCAGTAAAGTACTAGTACTCTTTGGCCGATTTTGTTCAAAAGCTTCGTGTCACGTCCCATGGGGGTGTCTAACTTAAATATAAAATTTCAACTTCCTAGCTCTTTTCGTTCTTGAGATATTTTGTTCACAGACACACACACACACAGACACACAGACACACACACAGACAGACAGACAGACCATGTCGCGAAAACCACTTTTTTGGATTCAGGGGACCTCAAAACGTGAAGATCCATCAAAATCTCGACATCGAATTTTTTGACATGAATCCAATACTTTCTCTCTATATATATATTACATATATACATAGGTAAGAGAAAGTAAAAACTAGCGAAGTTTTCTAATTGGGCCCAGAGGCATGGTCAGACTTATATAAATGTACTAGCCGCGTCACACGCCTTCGTGCCAGGGGACTTTCGCTCTCAAATATATTTTACTCGCCTCACCTTTTTTGTAATCTTTTTTTTAAGGTCTTTTTCGACATCTAAGGCCATTTAGACTCCATCCCCATTTATTTCAAATGATTTGTAGTAAATTCAAATGAAATAAATTTTTCTCGCTTGGGACTGGAAGCGAAACTGGAACCCAGCCATGGGGTCACGGACTTTGTAATCTTTAGAAGGTCCACTTTGAATTTGATTGAATAAGAGGGTAGAAGGACATAATTAATAGATTTGAATATCCACTAACTACTCTTATTTATATCTTTAATACCCCCAAAATTTATAGGAATTTCGGACTGAAAATTACAATAATTTCCCTCTATTCATTTCTTTAATTTTATTATTTAGAAGAGAGGGAGTGAAAACTGGGTTAATTTTTGTGTCGACATGTATTTAGGTTCCGACAGTATGTTACATTTGAATCCAAGATGTATAATTTATAAACATGGGAAAAAATTTATTTTCTGTTACCATGGTAACCATTTCTCCTATCTTTCCTATGAAGTACAGGAGTAAAATGGTCTTCAGAAGATTTCAATAGCAAAATGAGAATATACATTTTAAAGAGTATCTAAAAAATAATTGATTTTTGAATTTTAATCAAAATCTTTGCAACGAAATTTGAGAAAATCAAAAAAAACTGAAAAACTACATCAGTACTGGCCAATTTTGTTTAAAACTTTATTTTCACTCTCCAGGGGGGTGTCTAACTTAAATATAAAACTTCAACCTAGTAGCTCAATTCCTTTATGCTTAAAATTGAATACAGACACACACAGACCATGTCGCAAAAACCACTTTTTTGGATTCAGGGGACCTCAAAACGTGTATATCCATCAAAATCTCGACAGTGCCTTTTTCCGTTCATATAAAACAAAAAATTTCTTCATAATTTTACCCATCTGTTTATTCTCATTAATCAAAGCACCAATTCAACGCGTTTCTTGAATTAGAATAATTCGTTTAGGAATTCATTGGTTCTCTAAAGATCAGCAAATTAATTAACCGACTGTGAAATATGCTCTTTTTCCTTGAATAAATTGTCCATTGGAAGTTTGCCAACAACAACAACAACAACATCTGTTAATAATACTAATTAGATTAGTCTCGGGTGGATTAGAGGTAAAGGGAATTTTTCCCTTTTGAGTGTGTGTTATCATCATATTACGAGATAGTAGAGATCTGTCTGATAGATGTCCTATCTTTAATCCAAAATATTAAATGAAATTTCAAGGAAATAAAAGACTATCCTTTACATTTTCGTTTAATATCAAAAGCCAACTCAGCCCTTCTGTTCTCGACATACGTAAGCTCATCTTTAATCAAAATCTTGTGCTGTCTTGCAATTAAATTAAATGAAAATTAATTAGTTAAAGTCATCTTTAAGAATGGAATGGTTTAATATTGGCGAATCAACTTTGATATATTCAATATGAATTAATAATAAGAAAAGACCGTGGACTAGGAGTTAAGGCAGATTACTAACTAAACTTTTTTTGAATAGCCCTAAAGATCATACGAACTACGTTTTAATACTACAAAAAAAATATATCCATCAAGTTTTTATTTATAAACTTAATAAATAAACCTTTTGAGAAATGACAAGTACCGATAAAACATTAATTTTTTTTCCTACTATGATTGATCATCCTTTTACCTAGAAAATATTGAACTATTAATATTTGTAAAAGAACTTTAATGATTTCTAACAAAATTTATAAAGGGTTAATAATATATGTGAAGATAGCAGTAAACTACTAGACCTATTCCAATGAAATGAAGAAATTTTAGAGAAGCAGCGGAATTAGATACAAGGCCTATTGTAGTAAACTTGGGATCGCATATTTTTATTGTTTTAACGAGATGTGATGTGAAGAAAAGCAGCCAGGAAGGAATAGTCTCTTCATTAAACATATAATCTAAATAAAATCTCTCCCGCCGACTCCCGCAATGCGGGAATAAGGCTAGTAAAGAAAATGAAGAAGAATCTAAATCAAATCTTTTACTTTGGAATTTTTTCGGACTGAGATTTTCTGAGCCCTTGATTTTTTTTTTTTGTAATAATGTCCCCCTACCACCAAAATAAAAATTATTTAGCTTTTTGATACACATCAAATTTTTTGAGACAAAATTTATAATCTACTCAAAATAGCAAACTGAAGAGAAAATTTCAACAATCCTGCTATGGTCGATATAACAATTTGATCGAAGCAAGTCCACAGCCCTAAAAACGACTGCAAAATAAGTAGTCGAAACGTTGTACAGTATTTATTTTGGACCTGACAACGTCTTACAATGCATATAAGTATACTGGCCGGGTAGGGAGACATGCACGAAAAAAGTTAGCGGCTTGAATAACTCTTCTGGCTTAA
>JAKCPI010008915.1:0-17191 GCA_023213315.1 Euborellia annulipes
ACATATTTCATCAAAAATATTATTAATTATAGCATTTGAAACAATATTCCGTGCTTAACTCAATTTTTAATTTTTTGGCGCTTGACACACTATTGCATAACAGGATCCATATATGACTTCCTCTTGGGTTCTTGTTTTTTTTTTTCCAAAAATTAATAACATGCTGGAGATTGGAACCTTATTAGCATTAGCCTTACTAGTTTTCGGGTGTTCAATTCTAATTATAAGGAAATTTAGTATCATAAAAGTCATGCAGTTAACTACCCAAATATACAGTAGATATGAATACTGCTTTATTTTTTCTAGATTAGATTCTAGATTTATCTTTATTAAAGAAGTTTCAAAAATTAATTTTAGATAAATAGCCCTCGGGCCTTGGAGAAGTTGCCAGCGTGCTGGCCTTCTATTCTAAGGGGTCGCGGGTTCGGATCCCAGGCAGTCCGATGATTTTATTTAAGCTATAGTTTATACTGTATATAACAAATATATATGGCCTGAGTTGCTGAAAAAGACGGTGTGTATATGTGTGTGTGTCTGTGAGTGTGTAGATAAACTATTTAATTTTATTTTTAATTTGTTTAAGGTCTTTTTCGGCATCTAAGGCCATTTAGACCCCCTCCCTATTTATTTCAAAGAATGAGGTCTAATTCAAATGAAATAAATTTTCTCGCCTGGGACAGGAAGCGAACCCGGGACCGCAGCCATGAGAAGCTAATATCTTCTCTCTGAGCCACGGGTCATCAGCCTATTATAGCCGGCCCGATATTATAATAATCTAATTCCGTATTTTATACTTCTAAATTTAACAGGTCTATTCTCTAAAAACAAATGTTAAAATTGAAAATAAACAAATGGGTGTTAAAAAGTAATGTAAAAACAATCAGCGTTAAAAAATGCTATTCAATATCACTTCCTTGCCTCAAATAGCTATCTGTAAACAAAAACTTTAAAGCCAAAGAGTTAACATTTAGTAAATAATGTTAAAAATTAATGCCATGTCTAGGGGGTGCATTAATATTAATATTTTAACGTGTTTAAAATAAAAATGGCGTCCTTAATCTAAAAAGTAAGGTTATGATTTTGATAGCTTTGAAATAAAAGCAACATGTTACCGTCGCTGTTAAAACTTTGTTTAGAGAATAGCATTTTTTTAACGCTGATTGTTTTTACATTAGTTTTAACACCCATTTGTTTATTTAAAATTTAACCATCTGTTTTTAGAGAATAAACCTGATCAGTAGGTTATATTCAAGTTAACAAACACTTGCTTGTTTTATATGACAATATTCCGAGAAATAAAAGACAAACATCAAAATTGTAACAATAAACTTGGAATAGATCGATTTAATAGATTCACATTGCATATATCTTTACTGCAGTGGCGGGACAGAATGCAATTTTGTCGTGGGGGGGCGGTTTTTTTTTTTTTTTTTAATTTTTTTTTATTTAAGGACTTTGTAAGCATCTATGGCCATTTAGATCCCCTTTCCTATTTATTTAAATTGATTAATTGACAAATTCAATTGAAATTAAAGCCCGGAAATCATAATTTCTTTAGATTATTAGTTTTTATAACATTGTGAATTTCTTTCTCGGGGGGCGATCGCCCTCCTCCCCTTTTAATCCGCCCTCTTCCCCCCTGTTTTTTTGTTAAACTATCCAATGGATTAATATTTGATATGTTTAGGATCTGACATACGCCCTTTAACTTCTAGTTTATTTAAATATTACTTTTTTCTATACAAGTTGTTTTTTTATTTTTAATATATATAAACAGAATATGCTTTGTTCTTTTAATTAAAAAAAAACCCTTTTCGAAAAAACTACATAAATGTAAACAGTTTTATTAAAAAATTTCACGGCAATATATGCTTCATTATGGCGAGTGGTACTCCAAGTCTGGAGCGGTGCAGCTGACGCCAGAAATCTCATTCTACAAAATAGAGCCTGAGGGTTGAGGAGAGGGTGGGGTGGGGGGGGGATTGGGTTGGGTCCAAGGGTTTAATCTTGTTCAGATATGACTGAGATGATGCACCTGACTTCCAACGAATACCCAAAACAAGACACCCACACATCTCATAAATAATCCCGTGAGATGAAAAACTCGAACAAAAAACAACCGCACATACGAATATGAAAAGTAATTAATAAGATAAGAAACAAAAAAAAAAATATTAAGATTTACAGCGACAGGTGGCCAAAGGGCTTGTAATTAGTGGCCACATGATTCCCTTCAGATAGCATTAATTACTCATTAGCGGAGGGTGTGAACTAACGAGGGGTGGGTTCGATTCTCAAAACCCACTTCCTCTTGCGCTTAAATAAATTTTCAGGCCTTTATTTCTCTTCGTCGGACAACCGACTTAATGACGCGTCCTTAATTAATGATTCATTAATCTTAACGTATTTGATTTAGTAAATTATTTTGAAAATAACTTTAGAGTTGGTTGTGATTTGTAAAGAAAAATTGAATTTTTTAATAAAATATTAGGTTAAATTTAAATTAATTTTACATTTAAAAAAATCTGGTGTGACTGGTTGAAATTACACAACTTTCTCTTACCTTCAGTAATCGAAAGTTATGTGCTGTGCTTGTCACACCAGATTTTTTTGTGTCGGCATGTATTTAGTTTTCTAGGATACATTAGATTTCAAGATGCAAAATTTATATGTGGGAAAATATTTATATTTTGTTACCATGGCAACCATTTCTCTATCTTTTCTATGGAGTACAAGGAGTAAAGTGGTCTTCAAAAGATTTCCATTAGCAAAATGAGAATATACATTTTAAAGAGTATCTAAAAAATAATTGACTTTTTGAATTTAAATAAAAAATCGTTAGAGCAAATTTTGCAGAAAATCGAAAAAAACTGAAAAAGTGAATCAGTTGGGTACTAGTACTTTTTGGTCGATTTTTGTTCAAAAGCTTCGTGTCACATCCCATTGGGGTGCCTAACCTTAAATATAAAATTTCAAACTTCCTAGCTCTTTTCGTTCTTGAGATATTTTGTTCACAGACACACAGACAGTCAGACAGACAGACTTGGATTTAGGAGATCTCAAAACGTGTATATCCACTAAAATCTCGACATCGAATTTTGACATGAATCCATACTTACTTTCTCTCTATATATATAAAAGTACTAATACCCTCAGATCATTACCTTTTGCTCTAAAAAATTATTAATATTAAAATGAAAGTAGGACATATTATGGCATGGTGATGGATACGCACTTCTTTTATATTAAAGAATAAACATAAACAACGGCTCTGTTTAAACTTGTGATACTTTTAAACATCATACATGCAACGACCTTAGACAATTTGATTTTGCCTGAGGTGAACAAAACTTATAAATTATTTTTCAACAAAAGATAAACAAAAGGAAACGTCAAAGCTAAATGGTCTTGAAAATTATCTCATAAGTTAAAATTTATTCTTTTAATATGAATAGGAACATATATTTACATAATCGTAGATTTCTTTTAAAATATTACTGAAACGCTTTAAGATTGATGAAAAATTAACTACTAATTTTTAAAGAAAAATAAAGAGTATTATATTATCTATAATGAGATATATAATCTGGATGTACAATAATAACATGATACTTTTGTGCATTTTAAATAAGCTTTTTTTCATTCAAATTATCTCTTCTCCGCTGATTACTGTATAATAATAGATCGCTGTTAAAACTCCCACTTAAAAATATCATTACAAAATTTCGCTTCCCATTTCCCAAAATTATTAAAACCTCTCCACCAGCAAAACAAAGCACCTAGAAATTCTGTAGCATAACCTTATATTTAAAGTTTAGTTAAAACTTAAATTAAATTACTATTTTTAAATGATACACTAGGTGATGATGGCGGATACACGCAATATATGAGGGGGGAGGGGTAATTACCCCCCCCCTCGAGATTTGAGAAAAACATTTTTCTTGGAAAATAAATGGGATTTTGGACGATCGCTATTACAATTGTGCTAATGAAATGTCCTTTATCTACGACATATGTTAATGGCACTTGGTTCGCTTCGTGCATAACATCATCCATTTTTAATATACAATTTTAAATTAATACTTAAAAATTTGGTTTCTACATATAATTTCTGGTAAACAAGTACAGAAAGCAACTTTAAATTACTGAATGTAAGAGAAAGTTGTGTGTTTTGCGACTAGTCACACCAAATTTCCCCCCTCTACCGAAAACTCTCTTTCGGATCCCCCCTTCCAAGATGATATGTTTTTTAAAATAATTCATTTTATTTATTTCGACCTTATTGTCATCTTAAGAATTGAGATCTAAATAAAAAAATTGCAAAAATTTATTGAATTTTTAATCGTAACTTCCTTTACCATCCCTCAATCTTTTTAATGAAAACGATAATATGCTTACACCCTAAATATTAATGAATGAATGTAGAGATGTAATGTATGAATGAATTAAAGAAAAAAAATGAATGAATATATAAATCGAGTTTGTCCGGCATATGTTTATTTTCCCAGACGGCAGGCATTTCTGATTTCGAATCGATTTGAATTTCAAACCCTTTCTATGTCACCTGTTTATTCAAACTACTCCTATTAAGTTCATGAAGATTAATTAAATATTTCTAGCGAAAATATACTTTATTTAATTAAGCATTTCTCTCTAAAAATAGCTAATTCTATATAAATAATTTAGGAACCACTACTTAGGGGTTAAATTTTTATAAACTCCAAGATATAAAGGCATAATGAATTATTTAATTGAATCATATTTATTTTCTTGGGTCTTGTGGACATTTAAATTTATAATTATTTAATTTGATAAATCTACAATATACACGATACTTTTTATTTGATAATTTAACATCATCGATCAAAGTAAAATAAAAATTTCACATCATATTTGTTTTTTATTTATGCTGATAATATAATAATTTTTATAGAGTTCGCTTTATAAGCTTCATTCTTATTGAGATAGACGTTTTAAAAAGTGCTTCCTGATTAATTAATTTTTTTCTCTTGGAAATTTTTGACATACATTCGACAAATTGGTACCCCCAGATGCAGCTGAAGACCGGCTATAAGAAGAGTTATATAGAAATTTGCGTCTTACCCCTTTAAAGGCCCTTTTAAGCTTCAAAAAAACTGAATGTAGTAAGCAAAATATATTTATTGAACTACTCTAATCCTATCTATTCCAAGAAGGGATAGTTGAAAAGGAAATTAAATATCTATTCTATAATCATATTAAAACTTTTGATAATTTTCTTACGCCACTGCCTAACTTAAATATAAAATTTTATCAATTCTCGAAGGTTTACTTTGAAGTTTGCAAGGTGGACGTGTAGATTTTTAAATAATTATTTTTCAGAAATTTTATTAACTGACAACTGATTGCAATGTACAGTTTCGGTCATCTATTGTGACCATCATCAGGCCTGGAATATATATCAAATATACTTTAAAATACAGGACATTAGATTTTAGTAACAATTGCATTATTTTATTTTATACAACATTTAAAAATTCTGCTTGAGCTGTTTGTTGAATATAAAATTTCAAACTCCTTGCTCTTTTCGTTCTTGAGATATTTTGTTCACAGATAGGACAGACCAATTTGCTGGACCCACTCTGTTGGATTGAGGGGCCCCAAAACGTGTATATCCATCAAAATCTCGACATCGAATTTTTCGCATTACTTAAGAGCATGGGCGTAACTAGAGGGCTGCCGGGGGGGGGGGGAGAAAGAGAAAGTAAAAATTAATATGTCAAAATAAATTTGGAAAATCGATTTTTAATCATTTTCAGAACGTTTTGAGACTAAAATTTCATTGTTTTTGCTTGAATATTTTATATACTAAGTTATTCAATCAATATCAAGGCCTAAATGTGTTTATTTAATTAAAAAACAATAAATTAGAAAATGAAAGAGGCAGTTAAAATTTGAAGTTGTAAAAGGCAATAAATAAACCCCCATTTTATGTGGGCGTAGTTAAATAAAAAAATGTCTATAGCTTTATAATTGATTGAAAAGACCAGTTTTGCATTTTTCCACAAATCCAACGACAAATAAGAGAGATAGAGAGATTTTTTGAAAAGCGAATGTGCGCGTGAAGAAAAGCCTAGACGAGAGTGAAGCGAGGCTCCCTGGCTGCACTCTGGGCGCCGATCGAATTAGAAAAAACAAATTGATGCTCTCCCAGCATTTGAAATTATTGACAAATTGATTGATTTCATCTTTTTATGCTTTTATAAAATTTTATTCGAAACTTTTTTTTAACTATAAGAATAAAAGAATGCATATTTATCTATAAAGAATTCAATCCTTTGAGAAAAAATAAAATTTCAAAATATTTTGTCTTCAATCAAAGAGATGCTTATTTCTCATAAATATATTAAATCCATCCCTTTAGACCTTTAGTTCAGTGCTTGTTAAACTTTTTGAGTCGCGGCCCCGTTGGAAACCAAATAAATATCTCACGGCCCCCCCCTATTTTTTTTTTTTTTTTTTTTTTTACATTCTCTTGCCTATGTGTGTTCAATTTTAAGCATGAAGGAATTGAGCTAGGAGGGTGAAATTTTATATTTAAGTTAGACACCCCCTTGAGGCGTGTAAATAAGCTTTTGAATCAAAATCGAGCCAAAAAGTACTAGTACTTTACTGATGCAGTTTTTCAGTTTTTTTTTCGATTTTCTCAAAATTCGCTCTAACGATTTTTTTTTTTAATTAATAAATCAATTATTTTTTAGATGCTCTTTAAAATGTATATTCTTATTTTGCCGTTGAAATCTTCTGAAGACCACTTTACTCTTGTTCTTCATAGGAAAGATAGGTGAAATGGTTGCCATGGTAACAGAATTTAAATCTTTTACTTTTTAGATTAAAATTCATAAGTTAAATCAATTATTTAGATGCCCTTTTAAAAAAACCGTACATCAGTAATATTTTGTGAAAATTGTTTGAAGTACTCAAATCATTTCATCTAAATTAAATTTTACACTTTGATATTTAACTACCCTACAGTAATACAAGATGGAAATATCGCTTGTGTTCAAATAAATATAACGACCATGTGATGATGAAGAATTGAAAGATTTTACATCTAACTAAATATATAACTATCATTTATTTGGCAATATTCTCTGACTGCTTAATTTATTTTTTTTTCTCGTTCAATTTTTTTATAATTCTTCGAAATGTCCTAAAAAAAAAAATTAACTTAAAAGCTGTTAAATTATTATTTTTAAAAAGAGAAAGAATATTTCTTAGAAACGAGGGGAGGGGCGCCTGGCGACAATCAGAGCAGAGGGGTGGGGGAGCCTGCCACCCACGGCCCTCCCCTCTTTTGGCCAATTTAAGAGGCGGAAATAAATAGCTATGGAAATGAATAAAATCTTTGATATTCAATTGTCTATAACTCGGAAACGGCGCATCCAATTCGCATCGGATTTTTTGTAATGAGTTTAGAATTTCCTAGAGAATATTCACATGGAACTAAAATTGAATAATTAAGAATATATTTTTTCTTTAATCTAACTATCCGTTCAAACCAATCAAATGAGCACGGTGAAGCTAGCGGCCAATTTCTAGCGGCCTATTTTTAAATGGCAACGTCGCATTAACAGATAACAGACTGGCCATGTTAACTAATGTTAAAATATTATTTTTTACAAATTAATTGATATCTCCTTAATTAGTGGATGTATAGGGATGAAAATTAGCATACACATACAGAATTAAATGCTGAATCGAAATATATAATTAAAATTAAGATGAAACCAGTGGATATAAATAAAATTTAGATAAAAAAAAAAAATAACTCCTAAATTAAGCGAGATGCCCTAACGAAAAAATTAGGATAAATAGAGAATTAAAATCTGAATAGAATGATATATAGATGATTGGGCTAGCCCCCGTCAGAGGGGGTGAAAAAAAATAAAAACGACTTTTTTCAATCAGATGACTTAAAAAAAAAAATTAATTACTCCTAAACTAGGCGAGGTGACCTAACAAAAAAATTACCATTAATTGGAGAATTTTAACCTGCATGCACTCATATATAATTATTAAGGGTGGCCCCCGTCGGAGGGGGTGAAAAAAAATAAAAACTGCTTTTTTTTATTTCTACTTTCAAGGAAGAAAATAAAGATCTTTGTAAATCTTCGGGGCTCCGGAGCCTGAGAAAATATCATCTCAATTGCCCAAAAAAAAAAACGCTATTTTTTTATAACGCAATCGGCGTTTTTTGTCTCAATTAATTTCACCCTCCTAGCTCAATTCCTTCATGCTTAAAATTGAACACACATGGGCAAGAGAATGTAAAAAAAAAAAATAGGGGGGGGCGTGAACAGCGGCGTAACTAGCCTTTGAGGGCGGAGGGGGCGAAGCTCAACTGGGGCAGTGGCGTCATTTTCGAGGGGGCCATTTGCCCCCCCCCCCCCCAAAGGCTCTGATTTTTATAAAATTTTATATTATTCTAAATAAAATACTCCAAAATACACATCTACGAGTATACAAACTGTACAAAATTAAATTAAATATGTTTGGTCAAAATTGAGTACCCATTTGTAAGTAAATTTTAAGAAAAAAAAATGTTTGCCCCCCAAGAAAAAATTTGGGGGGGGCCCCAAGAAAAAGTTGAAATGACGCCACTGCTCAAAGGATTGAATTCTTTATAGATAAATATGCAGTCTTTTATTCTTATAGTTACTAATAAAATTTTATAAAAGCATAAAAAGATGAAATCAATCAATTTGGCAATAATTTCAAATGCTGGGAGAGCATCAATTTGCTTTTTCTAATTCGATCGGCGCCCAGAGTGCAGCCAGGGAGCCTCGCTTCACTCTCGTCTAGGCTTTTCTTCACGCGCAGATTCGCTTTTCAAAAAATCTCTCTATCTCTCTTATTTTTCGTTGGATTTGTGGAAAAATGCAAAACTGGTCTTTTCAATCAATTATAAGGCTATAGACATTTTTTTATTTAACTACGACCACATAAAATGGGGGTTTATTTATTGCCTTTTACATCTTCAAATTTTAACTGCCTCTTTCATTTTCAAATTATCCTGATTTATTGTTTGTTTATTTTCTACATATATCATCAATTTTACAAAAGTAGTTTTTATTTTTTTCATCCCCTCCGACGGGGGCTACCCCATTCATCTATATATCATCGGTTTCAGCGTTAAATTCTCTAATTAATGGTAACTTTTTTGTTTGGGCACCTCTTTTTTTATTTTTGAGTTATAAGCCAGCGGCCGATTCTTATGACTAAATTATTTTAGTTTTTATTTTTTTTTCACCCCCTCCGACGGGGGCCACCCTATTAATATATATATCATTCTATTCAGATTCTAATCCTCTATTTATCCTAATTTTTTCATTAGGGCCACTCGCTTAGTTTAGGAGATATTTATTTTTTTTTTATCTAAATTTTATTTATATTCACTAGTTTCATCTTAATTTTAATTATATATTTCGATTCAGCATTTAATTCTGTATGTGTATGCTAATTTTCATCCCTATACATCCACTTATTAAGGAGATATCAATTAATTTGTAAAAAAATAATAATTTAACATTAGTTAACATGGCCAGCGTGTCTGTTATCTGTTAATGCGACGTTGCCATTTATCGCTTGTGTTCAAATAAATATAACAACCATGTGATGATGAAGAATTGAAAGATTTTACATCTAACTAAATAGGATAAAACTATCATTTATTTTGCAACAGTGGCGGTCCCAGGATTTTGTCAAGGGGGGGGCCCAAATTTTTTTTTTTTTTGTTATTCATTTAAGCTTTTTTCGGCAGCGAAGGCCGCGAAGACCTATTCTATATATTTATTTCACCTGGATTGGTAGCCAATGGCCTAAAATTTGATGTAGGGAAGGTGAAGAATAGGATGGCGCAAAAAACCGACTAATTTTTTTTTCAATCTCATATGACAATATTTTAGTATATCATGTTTTAAGAGACTTCTCCAAAGATGAGGTCAAAAAAAATATTTAAGAGTCGATCAAAATTTTACAAATTCGTCAAAAATCGATTTTTTTTTTCTTTTTTTAATTTTTTTCTCGTTATGGTCGAATTTTATAGTCGAAAAAAAAGAAGTTTCTCAAATTTTCCACTTAAAATAGTAATTTTTAAAGGTCCTCAAATTATTTTTTAGTTTGTCTGCATTTCTTTCGATGTTTTCAAGCGACCTTTAAATATTCATATTAAAGATTTAATAAATTCTTATTTTTTTTAATAAGTAAGATATTTGAGAAAATATAATCAATCGTACCTTAATTTGCAAATTAGCAAGTTATTAAAAAATTATATTTTCAGTCTTTTAATGTAGGCCAGTGCTGTCGTTTCGGGCCCATTTGCCACAAAATAAAAATACAGCCCATGCGCCTACGGCAATTCTCATATACATCTAATGGTATATGCAAATTTTATCATTTATTTTTGTATGAAACAAAATGCATCTATCTAAGAAACATTAACAGTTTATCGTCTTGAAGATGGGATCGTTGTGATTCCTAAACGTCGACGATAATTAAATAAAGTTTTTTTATCTCTTGCTGGCTGTCTACATCTATTTAATCCCAATAATTATACTTTCAGTATTCTGTTTTTTTTTTTTTGTTCATCTCGTGGTGTATTTTTGTCGATTATCTTACTAATTAAAAGAAAAAATTTATTAAATATTTAATATGAATCAAATAAAAATAAATTTTGAGCGACCTTTAAAAATTAACCCTTTACAGTGGTATGTCGCCATTTAGGCGACATCCTAATTTTTTGTAGTCAAATTAAAGCATTATAATATCATAATATTCATTAAAAACTGTCTGGGATCCGAACCCGCGACCCTTGGAATACAAGCTAACACCCTAGGGGGTATGGAAAAATTTTTGAAAATTAGGCATTGAAATTTGCGTTTTTAGCTATCCTGAGACGTGAAAAATTTATAATTTTTTTGTTTAGTTTTAAAATATTAAATAAAACTTTTGAATTTTTGTTGTCCAATGGGGGGGGGGGGCCCGGGCCCCCCTGGGACCGCTAGTGTTTTGCAATATTCTCTGACTGCTTAATTAATTTTTTTTTCTCGTTCAATTTTTATAATTCTTCCAAATGTCGAAAAAAAAAAAAAATTTGACTTGAAAGCTGTTAAATTATTGTTTTTAAAAAGAGAAATAATTATTCTTAGAAACGAGGGGAGGGGGGAGAGGCGGCTGGCGCTGTTTCTGCTTAGCAACAATCAGAGCGGTGGGGTGGGGGAGGCTGCCAGCCGCCACCCTCCCCTCCTTTGGCCAAAATAAGACCTCTATTTAATTAATATTGGAAATGAATAAAACTCTGATAAATCAAATGTCTATAACTCGGAAACGACGCATCCAATTCGCATCGGATTTTTTGTAATGAGTTTAGATTTTCCTAGAGAATATTCACATGCAACTAAAATTGAATAATTAAGAATATATTTTTTCTCTAATCTAACCATCCGTTCAACCAATCAAATGATAGTAAAAAGGATCATCGTTCTATATTCTCTGAAATTTTGCCTTTTATCTGTATATAAAATTTTCAAACAGTTTTTTTTTTATTACAACGCTTTTATTAACTTGCTTTCCTGTTTTTCCGACAAATTTGCAAATCGAAATTTCGACCACTTCTACTTAAGCTAGAGCTTTGAAATTTTATACACGTATGTAACTCCCGTGACAATGCAATATTTGATGTGTCTCATCTTTGTAAGTGAATTAATTACAAAATGGCGGCCGATCAAAAAAAGTGGGGGGGAAGTTTTATAATCAAAATTTCTCCTATTTATAATTAATTTAGAATTTTGAGCATTAGCAGAGGTGTTAAATAGACTTTACTCTAAAAAATTTGCTATTCAAAATAATTAAAAATTAATTAAATTGAGATTAGCGGCCAATTAATCACATTTCCATTGTTCGGTCCGACAAAGTTAGCGATCGAAATTACGACCAGTTCTAGTTAATCTAGAACTTTGAAATTTTATACACATATGTAACTCCCGTGACAATGCAATATTTGATGTGTCTCATCTTTGTAGGTCAATTAATTTCGGCCTATCACAAAAAAGAAGGGGTGAAATTTATAATCAAAAATTTCTCTTCTTTTAAAATACAAATTGTCTTATTGTATCGTGTATATGTATATAACTCATACGTATTAATATTTTATTACAAAAACTAAAAAGAGTTAAATAAAATAATATAAAAAAAAAATTTAAAAACAACGCTTTTATAAATGTACTAAAAAGAGAAAAATAATTATGTATAATTTCTTTAAAATTATATTAAAAATTAATATATGTTACTAAAACTAAAAGCGTTGGGCGCGCAAATTAACAATCTCTTGCAATTTGCATTGCAGAGGATCAACTAACCTTAATTCACCGATACTTGAATCAAAAAATAAAAATAAAATAAAATAATCTAACTAAAACATTTGAGTCACTTCAAACTGTTTTGCCTAACTACCCGCCAAGTCTATGGTATTAAAATGTATTCATAAAACATATAATAGGCCTATTTATACAATTAAAATTTGCAAATCCCGCGCCCAACGCTTTTAGTTTTAGTAACATATATTAATTTTTAATATAATTTTAAAGAAATTATACATAATTATTTTTCTCTTTTTAGTACATTTATAAAAGCGTTGTTTTTAAATTTTTTTTTTATATTATTTTATTTTTCTTTATTAGCAATCTCCGCACTCCCAATTTTTATTAAATAAACTAATTAATTATTATATAAATTTTAAATAAATATCTTAGGGATTGTCCACATATTACGTAATGCGTTAGGAGAGGGAGAGGCATGGGCGTAACTAGGGGAGTGCCGGGGGAGGGGCATGGCTCCTCCTGAAAGCTCCCTGCCCCAAGAAAAATTGAGAAAATATGGGACTTTCCAGGCCCTCCGGAGAATAGCTGGTCCCATGGTCCCCCCCCAGCGAGGATGGCTGGTCCCATGGCCCCCCTCCCAGCCAAATTCTCTAGTTACGCCCATGATGAGAATGGTGAGATGGGCTTTGGGTTTATTCCCTGGCTTTGCAGGGCCGGAACTAGGAGATTTTTTAGGGGGGCAAAATTTAATTTGCCGCCCCCTCCTTAAAATTTTTCCTGATCTCAAAAATTTTTCTGCGAAATTTTTTTTTTTTCGCGGAACCAAATTTTCCCGTCCGAAAAAATATTTTACCTTTTTTTTAGAGACGCAAAATTTGCCGCCCCCTGATATCTGCCGCCCGGGGCACGTGCACCCACTGCCCCCCTAGATCCGGCCCTGTGGCTTTGGGTAAAATTAAATGGAACAGAATAAGGAATGAAAAGATGCGAGGAATGGAAGGGATGATGGAGGCATATATATTCATGTGGTAATATAAAAAAAAAATAAACTAATAATTAAAATAAATAATTTTTGAAAAGAAAAAAAAAATTTGCAAATTTTATATCAGATTTATTTAAAATTTATTTTCATATACAACTGATGACCAGGGAAATGACACAGAGTTATTTCCCCTGCAGAGATAGGAAACAGCATTTCCAGGGAGGTAGGGAGGGAAGCTTTGGAATAAAAGTTGTCGCCTAAATGACGTCACAGCCGCCATATTGAAAAGATGAAAACATTGAATTTCCCATTGAACGTAATGTTAATATATCATCAAATTTCGGGCCTTTTTTTTGGAAAATTATGTGAGCAAAAATTTTCTCATGAAGGAAAAACTCTTTAAAAATTATTTTATTTCAACCGCAGGTCGTTTTGATATGCATATATGTATAAAAAAAATTAAATGTTGCGGCAATCATTCTCTTCCTAATGCTGTTGATTAGTCAATTAAAAAAAGAAATTATCATTAGTTTAATGGAAAAATGGTTACAAAAAATAAAATATAAACAAAAAATATATTTATTAATATATTTGTTTAATTACCAAAAGTATTAATTTATATAAATCTCATAATGTTATATACAAAAAATATTTTGTTTAGTTTGATAAATTTATGCAATTAACTGAGTATATAGAAATGCCTGGACCCCCAATAGATATATTATTAAAAATATTAGTATCGTTAAAAGTCTTAAATGGCCTAAGTTGCCGAAAAGACTGTGTGAATTTGTGTGTGAATGTGAGTGTGAATGAGAAAACAAAGTGTGAATGTTAAAAAAAAAAAAAAAACTGACTATATATAAATATGACTGGTAGTTTTGAGGCACTTGTTATGATAAAAAAAAAAAAAAACCTGATGTTTTCTCATCAAAAGAAGCTTTTTAGGGGGCTTGTAGAAAGAAAATGTTTTCCCAGATTCCTCTTCATTTTGCTGTCTTTTACTTTTTTTTATAGGTCGTTTCATGCATACATATGCAGAACATGCCATGTTAATTATTTTTAAAAATAAAAATAAAATAAAAACACACAAAATCAAGAATTCTTCAATAAAACAACTATCTATAACCTATACCTAACCTAGACTTAAAATCTAAAAAAAAAACAAGTAATTACAAATTAAATCATTAAAAACTATTTCAAATGTTTAAATATATGAACAAAACTATAAAACAAAGAAGAAATATCTAAGAAAAACTTTCAAAAACACGAGAAAATTGGAAACAAAATTGTATTATGTCCTATGGAAAAGTCAATGTTTACATATTTTCAATATAGCCGACTACGAATTTCTCCCCTCTTTTTTGGAGCCACCCCCCACTCCTTCAAACAAGCCTTAGTGTCACTCCCTACCTCCCTGAGCATTTCAGATAACAAAATCCATAGGAAAAATAAAATTTAAATAATAAATTATTTTAACTTTAAAATTAAGGATGTAAGAATTTTTTAAAATTAATTTTGTTTTTAAAATAATTTTATTGTTTTGAAAAAAGAAAATAACTAATTTTTAACAGACATCTGCATTTATTATTTTTTTTTTAAATAATGAAAAATTAATTAAAATAAAAATAAAAATGTATATAAAAAATTATTCTAAATTGTTTTTTAAAGTTAGAATAATTTAATTTTTAAAAAAATATTTTTTCACTTTTAGAAATTTTTAATATGATAAATTGTCAACGAGTTGGTCGTCCATCTTGGCATCTTCTCTGACCTGTCAAGTTGTGATTTGTGCCATCGAAAACACGTGGATGCCAATCTCAACGTTATTTTCAGCTCAGTTTAAAGGTAAAATTAATTATTTCTTTTGATAATTAATCCATTTTGCATGATTTTTTTTATGTAATATTTATTTCTAACAAATTAAATCATTTTATGTGTATGTGAGTGAATCAAATTATGATAGTTGCCCAGTTAACCTTTCATCTCTTTTCTTATTCTTATTTATTTATATTCTTTTATTTTGATTGTCTTTTATTAATTATTTTAATTTCTCTAATTATTTTCTTAAATGTGAGTGAATTTTAAATATAGTCTGCGTTCCAAATTATTAAAATCAGACTGACAGATTACAGGTAATAAAACTTTAATATAATTAATTTTACACTTGTTTCTTAAATAATTAAATGTGATTTAAATAGATAGCATGTTTTATTAATTTATAGGAAGCCTTATTGTGATGCAGTTGTAATCCTAAATATTTTTTCCTTTTATGTACAAAAAATAAATTTCCAAATAGTTTTGATTTCATTTTAGAATTAGATAATTTCATCTTTTCTCCTTTTTGAGCTTCTTTTTCAAATTATTAAACGAATATTTATAATGCTGACATCCTTATGTATATGTATTTTTTTTAGAAAAAATCAATTTTTTATATTTAAAATAAAAGATGATTTTCTAATTTGAAAGAGGTGAGAATGGATTTATCAAAATCATTTATGAATTTATATCCCCATTTATATATATATTATATATATATGGGATCCCACTGATTCTCATCTTTAATAAATAATAAAAAAAAATTCCTCTTTTATTTTATTTGTTCAACTTTTGGTCTCTAATCGTGTGATTTTCAAGTACAATTTAGTTACAGACACTTATTATTTGCTTTGAAGAGAATTAAACCAGGATTTTTGACTCAAAGTTTAACAAATAAAATATAATAGAAACAATTTTTATAATGTCAATTGTCAGTGTGATCCAAATATATATATATATATATATAAAGTGACAAGGTGATCTAATTAAAAGATGGATTCATTCGTCCCGATATATATATATATAAAATTTATTTTTACTTATATATTTTTTCAACTACAAGCTATTTATTTATAATTAATTTTGATAAATTCATTTTCTTACCTTTCACATTAGAAAAATCATCTTTTATTTATTCTTTTTAATTAAAAAATTAATGTGAGTTCTACAAATTTTGAATTAAATGGAGAAAAGATCCCAAAATGAAATAAAAACTATTTGGAAATTTGTTTGGGATTTATTATCAAATAAGCGAGAATATGGGAATAAGGGACTAGAATTAATAACCTAAATATATTTAATTAAACGTTAAGTAATACAAGCCACAATATATTATTAACTCAATCACAAAAAATCTGGTGTGACTGGCGCACAGCACACAACTTTCTCTTACCTTCGGTAATCGAAAGTTGTGCACTGTGCTGTCACACCAGATTTTTGTGTCGACATGTATTTAGTTCCCGGCAGTAGGGAATATTTGAATTCAGATGTAAAATTTATAAGTATGGGAAAATATTTATATTTTGTTACTATGGCAACCATTTCTCCTATCTTCCTATGAAGCACAAGAGTAAAGTGTGCTTCAAACAATTTTGTGGGCAAAACGAGAATATACATTTGAAAGAGCATCTAAAAAATAATTGATTTTTTGAATTTTAATCAAAATCGTTAGAGTTGAATTTTGAGAAAATCGAAAAAACTGAAAAAAGTACATCAGTAAAGTACTAGTACTCTTTGGCCGATTTTGATTAAAAGCTTATTTTTCCGGTCCCGGGGGGTGTTTAACTTAAATATAAAATTTCAGCCTCATAGCTCAATTCCTTCATGCTTAAAATTGAACACAGACACACACACCCACACACCCACCCACCCACCGACACAGACAGACCATGTCGCGAAAACCACTTTTTTGGATTCAGGGGACCTCAAAACGTGAAGATCCATCAAAATCTCGACATCGAATTTTTGACATGAATCCAATACTTTACTCTCTATATATATATTACATATATACATAGGTAAGAGAAAGTAAAAA
>JAKCPI010008916.1:0-18515 GCA_023213315.1 Euborellia annulipes
CCTAACGGTTTACTAGTAAATAAAAAAAAATCGTTTCTGTATAACCCCTTTACAGGTTGCGCCAGGTAAAAGTGGAAATGGGTACAACCGAAAATCGGAAATTTTTGGTCACTAAATGCCAGATTCAATCAAAAATAATGCCTCATATAATGAATATAAGAAAAAAGGGGAGGGAAGAAATATATAAAATACCTTGATGAGTTTCGTGAGTGAGAATTTTCCACAGGGCCTGGAAGGAGTTCCCTCTGGTTCGCCTGTAGTAGTAGTCTGATGATGCAGTGGCGGAGAGAAGCGAAGGACGGAGAGAGGGCAGCCAGTCACTGGTGGAAGAAAATTTCAAATTAGTATAAATAGTTATGGTGGAAGAAAAAAATTACCGTGTTATTAAATTGCCATAATATATAAAATATAAATAATTTTTTATCCTTCTAATTTCTAGAAGATAAAATAATAGTAATAAATCATTGTTTGATTAAAAAAAAAAAAAAAATATTACTTAGGTAAGTATGTATTTTTTAATATATTTAATCAAGCCATTGTAATCCAGTCAATTCATGACTTACAAGATGTGAAAACCAAATAAAAATTTAATTTTATTAATTTAAATTTTTTTTTCCAATTACAATTTTAATTGAATTAATTTAAAAAAATTTCTAGAAACGACTTTGCTTTTCTCTTTTTCTCTTCTCTTTCTTTTTTTTCTCTCTTATATTCTTAATCTAAACGACTTGAAACGTGGTCATTGATGGAATTTCTGGGAGATTACATTCTAACTTTTCTCCTCAAGAGAGAGAGAGAGAGAGAGAGAGAAGAAAGCAAAAATTAAACTTTTACCCGAACCAAGTTTGATTGCCGTTGATTAAGATGTTATCTAACTTAAAATCATTGTCAAAAGCAGGAAAAAAAAGTCTGTGACTAGTGACCTAATGAATCCTTTGTAAAAAGAAAAAGAAATAAATTAATATATCTATTTTAAAATGTAATAATAAAAAGGTTCTTCCTTTGTTTAATAAGAGAAAGTAGCCCTCGGGGCTTGGCGTAGAGGTTAGCGTGCTAGCCTCGTATACCAAACGTCGCGGGTTCGGACCCCAGGCAGTCCGATGATTTTATTTAAGCCAATTGGATACCAAATGGCTTAAATAAGAATGCCTGGACCCCAAATAAATATATATTATATAAATACGAGTATCGTTTAAAGTCTTAAATGGCCTAAGTTGCCGAAAAGACTGTGCGTATGTGTGTGTGAAAGTGAAAAAAGTGTGTTAAAAAAAAAAAAAAAAAAAAAGAAAGTAAAAAAAATTTTATGATTGTGGATTTAGATGATAAATAATTTTAATGGTGTTCGAAAAGCAATTAAGTTTAAATTTATCGTAAATATTTTAACCATTTATTGACAACATTAACACTTGAAATTATTTTGAAAATTTCTCAGATATAAAATTATCTTATTGATAAAAAATAATTTAAATTAAAACAAATTGATTAAATGATATTAGATTCTAAACTACGGAGATGAGAGTCTATTTAGAAATATATTTAAAAGAATTTTCATATTTGGAATAAAATGTTTATTCTCTTATTTTGACTTTTTCAATTATATAGAGATTAGAGGCTTTCTTTAATCTCTATGTTTGTTAAACCCCGGTGGAAGGCTGACAGGCTCTTTCTTTGCATACTCCTCCCCCCTCCCCTTTCACCCATAGCTACACATACAAGCTGTTAAGTAATATAGAAGAAACAGTAAAAAGCCAGGTTTGAAATTTCAAAGAATAAAAAAAAACAACCGTTTCAAAGAATACAATAGGTTATAAGGAACGTTCGAGATAAAAATATATCTTTTATTTTAATATTATCTTTATTATTTTAAAAATTAAATTTAAATATAAAAAATAATAAAAATTATTAAAGAAAAAAGATGAATAAAATGGAAAAAAATGGAGTAGGTACCTGAATGTGGATGCAGGTGTTGATTGTGAGGATGGAATTCATCCAAGGTGGGATTAATAAAAGCCAGGAGATAGTTGGTAGACTAAAATATGTTGAGTTCAGGTAGATGTTCAAAGGTAACCAATGAATGAGGAAAGAGTGAGTATAATTAACAAAATCAAGGATAGCGTCATATCAGAATCGACCAAGTACGGAGCTGATGTTAAAGGCTTGCCCTCATAATGGCTACTGGCAAGATCACGGCGATCAGCCGCTTGGCTTTGGAAGCAAGACCCTGTCTAAAAGAAGCGCTCTGATTGGGCAGCGCCAACCAATCACGGGAGGTCTTTCAAATGCCATGAAATTAGATAGAATGACTGGCGCAAACGACTTGCATGCATATGTGAGGAAATCTATCTCAGGCTGATCAGTGCTGCGACCCTGTGGAGACTTTTAGAATTATAAGTATATTTTTTAAAGTTTCTACAAGAGTGCAGCACAAATCAGATATTTAATTCAATTATAAAGATTTTCTTTCTATACACAATATATAATTTATATGATAAATTTCCAATGAATAATTTCCCCGAAATCAAAAACAGAGAGGAGGTTATTTTTTTTTTGGCGCCAACACACTCCTCTACTATTCTATTCTCCTGATCACTCCTGTTACAGACATATTTTTTATACAACAAATAAATTTATTAAAAAATAAAATTAAAACTTATGAAGAATAAAAAATCTGGTGTGACTGGCGCACAGCACACAACTTTCTCTTACCCTTCGGTAAGAGAAAGTTGTGCACCGTGCTGGTCACACCAGATTTTTTGTGTCGAGATATATTTAGTTTCCGATAGCACCTTAGTTTCAAACTTGCATTTTAAATGTTGACTGCTTGAAATAAACTATAGTTATTTTTCAAAATTTTAATCTCATATTTGGACATTTTATACACAATATAGAATCGTAAATAAATACAAAATTTCATAAGAATTGGAAAAAAAAATTTTAAATGCCTAAAAAGTTCCAAAGGGGACCCCCTTTTGAATCGAAATTAACATACAAATCCCTATAGGAAATTAACATTAGGCCTATGAGAGAAGGCGGAGAGACAGACGATAATGTTTGCAAGTGAGAGAGAGAGAGAGAGAGAGAGAGAGAGAGAGAGAGAGAGAGATATGTTTTCTCCCAAACAATCAAAGACAGAAATAAAATAAAAAAAAAATGTGAATTTAAATAATAATTGATTTTTAATCGAATAAAAAGAAAAAGATTTAAATTCCGTTACCATGGCAACCATTTCTATCTTTCCTATGAAGAACAAGAGTAAAGTGGTCTTCAGAAGATTTCAACGGCAAAATGAGAATATACATTTTAAAGAGCATCTAAAAAATAGTTGATTTATGAATTTAAAAAAAAATCCTTGGAGGGAATTTTGAGAAAATCGAAAAAAACTGAAAAAGTACATCAGTAAAGTACTAGTACTTTTTGGCCGATTTTGTTCAAAAGCTTATTTTGAGATTCTTCAAAGGTACCTAAGTTAAATATAAAATTTCAATCCGCTAGCTCAACTCCTTCATGCTAAAAATCTGTCCACACACACACACACACAGACACACACACATACACACATACACACAGACCAATTTGCGGGACCCACTTTTTTGGACTCAGGGGACCTCAAAACATGTATATCCATCAAAATCTCGACATCGAATTTTTGACATGATCGCAATACTTTCTCTCTCTATATATTTCATATATAGGCAAAGAGAAAGTAAAAATATATTAATAATTACATTCCATTGATTGATTATATTAATAAATACATTCATTTTAGGGTTGGTAGATTCGGAGGCTGAATCGATTTTCGATTTTCGATTTTTAAAATCGAAACCAAATAATCGATTTTTAAAAAAATCGATTTTTGCCTTTAAAAAATCGATTTTAATCGATTTTCGATTTTTTTACAAAAAAATTTTTCACTATGCCCATAAGTTGATTTTAAGGTTCTGCTTACGATTTTCAAGATGTATGTGGAATAGGGTTGGTCGAATCGATTTCGATTTTAATCGAAAATCGATTTTGAGCTTCGATTTTCGATTAAAATCGAAATCGATTCAGTGGTTTGAAAAAATCGAAAAAATCGATTTTTGACGGCCGATTTTCGATTTTCGATTTTCCAAGAAAGTGATTTTAGCGACATGATCTGTCCGTCTGTGTTCAATTTTAAGCTTGAAGGATTTGAGCTATGAGGTTTGGAATTTAAGATAGACAACCCCTGGAGCGAGAAAATAAGCGGTTAATTAAAATTGGCCAAAAAGTACTAGTACTTTACTGAGGTAGTTTTTCAGGTTTTATTGATTTTCTTAAAAATAGCCTCAACTATTTTGATTAAAATTCAAAAATCAATTATTTTTTAGATGTACTTTAAAATGTATATTCTCATTTTGAAGTACACTTTACTCTTGTATTTCATAAGAAAGATAGGAGAATTTGTTGCAATGGTAACAAAATATAAATATTTCCCCATGTTTATAAATTTTATTCTTGAATTCAGCTCTCGGGGCTTGGTGTAGTGGTTAGCATGCTAACCTCGTATACCAAAAGTCGCGGATTCGGACCAGTGGCGTCATTTGGGGGGGGGGCAGGGGGGGGGGCATTTGCCCCCCCAAGGGCTCTGATTTTTATAAAATTTTATATTATTCTAAATAAAATGCTCCAAAATACATCTACGAGTATACAAACTGTACAAAATTAAACAATTAATTAAATTAAATATGTTTTGGCTAAATTTGAGTACCCATTTGTAAGTAAATTTTAAGAAAAAAAAAATGTTTGCCCCCCCCCCAAGAAAAAGTTGAAATGACGCCACTGATTCGGACCCCAGGCAGTCCGATGATTTTATTTAAGCAATTTGGATGAGGCGAGCGTGGTTTATCGGATAAGCTGAGGCTTAGTAATACGAGGTAAAATGTCACTCGAGTTCGAACCCAACTTGCCGAAAAAATTCAACCAAAGTCGAACGTCTCTGCTGGAGCAAAAGGGAGTCACATCCCCTCAAATTCCAGGCACTTAGGCCTCTTGGTTTGTTAAAATTTACGTTATAACGTTAAAACTTAAGTTATAAACACTAAATATGTTATACCATATACAATGGGTTGGTTTTTAAAGAAATTATAAAGACTGAATAAATTGATTTGGGCATCAGTAATGCAACGTTCTATTTTTCTTGTTCCACAAACCGCTTGGAAATCGTAAGCAGAACCTTAAAATCAACTTATGGGCATAGTGAAAGATTTTTTGTAAAAAAATCGAAAATCGATTAAAATCGATTTTTTTAAGGCAAAAATCGATTTTTTTTTAAATCGATTATTTGGTTTCGATTTTAAAAATCGAAAATCGAAAATCGATTCAGCCTCCGAATCTACCAACCCTAATGTGGAACAAGAAAAATAGAACGTTGCATTAGTGATGCCCAAATCAATTTATTCAGTCTTTATAACTTCTTTAAAAACCAACACATTGTATATGGTATAAAGGGACCCCAGGCAGTCCGATGATTTTATTTAAGCCATCTGGATACCAGATGGCTTAAATAAAAATGCCTGGACCCTAATATATATAAATTCATAAATAACGGTTATCGTAAATGTCTTATATGGCCTGAGCTGCCGAAAAGACAGTGTGAATGTGTGTGTGAGTGTGAGTGTGAATGAGAAAAAAGTGTGAATGTTTAAAAAAAAAAAAAAAAAAGTATATGGTATAACATATTTAGTCTTTATAACTTAAGTTTTAACGTTATAACGTAAATTTTAACAAACCAAGAGAACTAAACATCAGCTTCTATATTTCTTAAAAATCTGGTGGGACTCGTCGCTCAGCACAACTTTCTCATTTGGCTTAAATAAAATCATCGGACTGCCTGGGGTCCGAACGCGCGACTTTTGGTATACGAGGTTAGCATGCTAACCACTACACCAAGCCCCGAGGGCTGAATTCAAGATTAAAATTTATTAACATGGAGAAATATTTATATTTTGTTACCATTGCAACAAATTCTCCTATCTTTCCTATGAAATAGAAGAGGAAAGTGTACTTCAAAATGGGCTTCGCCCCCCTGGACCCCCCGCCAGCTGGCTCGGGCCCGTCTGCGGCGGACCCTCGCTTTTTCTTAATTATGAGAACCCGTGGCGCCCGCCTTTGCGTCTAGACAGGGGGGCTTCGCCCCCCTGGACCCCCCCTCGCCCTTTCTTCTTAATTATGAAAAAAAATCTGGTGTGACTGGCGCACAGCACACAACTTTCTCTTACCCTTCGGTAAGAGAAAGTTGCGCACTGTGCTGGTCACACCAGATTTTTTGTGTCGAGATATATTTAGTTTCCGATAGCACCTTAGTTTCAAACTTGCATTTTAAATGTTGACTGCTTCAAATAAACTATGGTTATTTTTCAAAATTTTAATCTCATATTTGGACATTTTATACACAATATAGAATCGTAAATAAATACAAAATTTCATAAGAATTGGAAAAAAATTTTAAATGCCTAAAAAGTTCTAAAGGGGACCCCCTTTTGAATCGAAATTAACATACAAATCCCTATAGGAAATTAACATTGTTCCTATGCGAAGATAAGGTGGAAAGGGAATTTAAAAAGAGTAGAGAGAGACGATAATGTTTGCAAGTGAGAGAGAGACATATATGTTTTCTTTGAAACAATTAAAGACACAAATAAATTTAAAAAAAATGGGAATTTAAATAATAATTGATTTTTAATCTAATAAAAAGAAAAAGATTTAAATTCCGTTACCATGGCAACCATTTCTATCTTTCCTATGGAGAACAAGAGTAAAGTGGTCTTCAGAAGATTTCAACGGCAAAATGAGAATATACATTTTAAAGAGCATCTAAAAAATAGTTCATTTATGAATTTTAAAAAAAATCCTTGGAGGGAATTTTGAGAAAATCGAAAAAAACTGAAAAGTACATCAGTAAAGTACTAGTACTTTTTGGCCGATTTTGTTCAAAAGCTTATTTTGAGATTCTTCAAAGGTACCTAAGTTAAATATAAAATTTCAATCCGCTAGCTCAACTCCTTCATGCTAAAAATCTGTCCACACACACACACACACACAGACCAATTTGCGGGACCCACTTTTTTGGACTCAGGGGACCTCAAAACATGTATATCCATCAAAATCTCGACATCGAATTTTTGACATGATCGCAATACTTTCTCTCTCTATATATATTAACATATATAGAGGTAAGAGAAAGTAAAAATTATCATTACTATTCCAAACCAGTGCCTGTTTGAAGATTTGTTTACATTCATGGAATACACAAATGAAAAGAATACATAAATATAATTTCTCTATAATATAGTATGATACATTTCCTATGGGAGAAATCGTAACTTTAAAAATTAATAACTCAAAAAGTTATGGGAATTTCGGGATGAAAATAATTTTCCTGTAATCCCGAGAAGGTCCTCTTTATGCATAAAAAATTTCATTTCAAAATTCCAACGGGAAGTTGCCTAAATAGAGCGTGACAGACAGACAGACAGACAGACGGACATTAGTGAATTATATATATAGATTATTTTAAAGAGCATCTAAAAAATAATTAATTTTTGAATTTAATCAAAATCGTTGGGGCTATTTTTAAGAAAATCAAAAAAACCTGAAAAACTACTTCAGTAAAGTACTAGTACTTTTTGGTCAATTTTAATTAACCTCTTATTTTCTTGCTCCAGGGGGGTGTCTAACTTAAATTCCAACCTCATAGCTCAAATCCTTCAAGCTTAAAATTGAACACAGACAGACAGATCATGTCGCTAAAATCACTTTCTTGGAAAATCGAAAATCGAAAATTGGCCGTCAAAAATCGATTTTTTCGATTTTTTCAAAACACTGAATCGATTTCGATTTTAATCGAAAATCGAAGCTCAAAATCGATTTTCGATTAAAATCGAAATCGATTCGACCAACCCTAATTCATTTGTTATCGTCAAAAACATTTGTTTTCTAAATTAAATAGAAGATTTCAAAGTTATTAATCCACAGATTTTACTATTATACAATAATACTGAAAAAGGAAATTTGTAGCTCTATATAGCCTATTTTCTAAAATAAAAGTAAGTTTTAAGGTAATTTGGCCCAGAATAAATATTTAACTAGGAAATAATGGTTTTAACATTTGAGAAAGAAAAAATAGTTTGCAAGGCATTATTTCCAAATATTTCTAAATTCACTGAAGGGGTGCCAATACGTCTCTGAAATATTTGGAAATATTACATTGCTTTGTAAACTAATAAAAAATTGCTGAAAATTTACCGTTTTTCTTTGTCAAATAAACCAACTTCAGTTAGTGGCTTAGCGAGGGAGGGGGTAAGGGGAGGGGGCATCATGCCCCGGGCGCTACTCACAAAGGAGCGCCAAATGGATCGCAAAACCAAAAATTGTTGGATAATTTTCTTTTTATTATAATTGATTTCTGGAAAATATATTTTAAATTTAGTGCCAGTGTAATATAATAAGTTTGTATATTTTACATGTAATATGTATTATATGGTATTATATATGTATTATATGGTTTTCGAATGAGGGGGGGCGCTAAAAGGTATTGTGCCCCGGGCGCGAATTAAGCTCGCTACGGCATTGTAAATAAGATATCTTTAAGATTAAATAGATATATTGATTGGATGGTAGGTCAAACAAATATTAAATTGTAAGTAGAAATGTTGATTAAAATAGAAAAAAAAAATATCTAAGCTCCATTGGATAGAAAAGAATAACGTTTTTTTCTAAATAGATGATAAAATAAAAAAGGACATGTCATATCAATATGGCTTTATCGAAAAGCAAGAACCAAAAGGATTGAATTATGGTCTGGTCAAAGAATGTTGTCCACTCCCAAATTATTACGATAGCCATCGAATACAAAAAATACAATAAATTAAAGGGAAAAAAAGAATCGAATATTGAATCGTTTGTTTTAAGGGGAAGAAATCCGTCACCATTGTGGCAATGGATTATTAAATTAATCTATGTATAATCGATATACTGTCTGAAATTAAGTATATTATCTTAAATATTGAAAATAGGAGCTCAGAAAAAATAAAGATATATTTATTTTGCGACAGTACTGTACATTTAATAACAGGGTCAAACAACCCCCTTGGAATAAATAGAAATGTCCTTCCAAAAGAAATCGATTAATAAATTTATTATAATAAAGAGAAGCAAGAAGATATCCAATTATAATTGTAATTATTAATAAAATAAATAACGCATGATCATGAAAAAATATTAAATGTTCTATTAAAGGAGAGGCTCTATCTTGAATTCGAAATGTCAAATTTATAAATGTAAGAAAATATTTATATTTTGTTATCATGGCAACCATTTCTCCTATCTATCCTATGAAGTACAAGAGTAAAGTGGTCTGATTTCAATGCCAAAATGAGAATATACATTTTAAAGAGCATCCAAAAAATAATTTATTTATGAATTTTAATCAAAATACTAGTTTTTGACCGATTTTGTTTAAAAGCTTATTTTCAAGCCCTAGGGGGTGGGTAACTTAAATATAAAATTTCAACCTCCTAGTTAAATTCCTTCATGCTTTAAATTGAACACACACACACACATAGGCGCCGGAACGGGGGGGGGGCAAGGGTACATTGCCCCCCCCTGGCATCCTACAGGGGGGGGCAGAGGGGGGAAAAATTTCTTTTTATTTCATTTATTTTTAAAAATGATATATTTTTACTTTTGAAAAATAAAATCTTCTAAATTAAAAAAAATTAAAAGAGTAAGAAATTCATTTTTTTCCAAATTTTTTTCCAAAAAATTTTTGATAAAATCACTACCAAATTTTTTAAAATTTTAATTTTATTAAAATTGTGATTTTATTTAAAATTTTTAAAGTTTTATAGTAGATTTGTTTTTGTTTTATACTATTTAAACATATTAAATTATTTTAAATTTCTAAAAAATTTTTTTTTGCCCCCCCCCCCTGATTCAAATTCGGTCCGGCGCCCCTGCACACACACACACAGACACACAGACAGACAGACCATGTCGCGAAAACCACTTTTTTTGATCCAGGGGACCTCAAAACGTGTAGGCCTATATCTATCAAAATCTCGGCATCGAATTTTTGACATGAATCCAATACTTTCTCTCTCTCTATATATATATATATATGTTTATTACATATACATATAGATAAGAGAAAGTAAAAATTAATTGAATTTAAATGCCCTTATATGGCGAAGGAAATAAAATGTTTGATTGAGATATAAAGACCAGGTTTATAATTAATGAATGAATATACAACAACGTATTGATCCATGGGCGTACCCAGGATCAAATCTAGGGGGGGGCATGGTCAGATCATGGTCGTCCAGGGGGGGCAGATCATGCTCGTCCAGATTGTGACATAGCTATTTTTTATATAGAGAGGTAAAGCCTTCGAATTAAAGGCCTAAAAACCCTCGAGTCCTAACAAAAAGAATCATTCCCTGTCGCCAACCACCAATTTTGTTTCGTTTAATCACTTTATAAACATTTAATTTTTTTTTTGCTTCTAGGGGGCAGCTGCCCCTCCCTGCCCCTCGCTGGGTACGCCCATGTATTGATCTATAATGCTTAAATCATAATTAGAATTGAACGGAATTTAGCTTAATAATGAATGCAATCGTAAATTTAAATGTGATTTGAGAATTCCAAGAATCTCATTAATTAATTTAAAATAATTATTATTGGCTCTCATTGGGAAAGGTGATTGTTTGGCGATAACATATCTCTCCTTTCAGAGGAAACAAAGAGCTGATAGCTTATTTTTTTGGGAATTGACATATAGACTTACTAGCCGCGCCGCCCACCCTCAGGCTTCTGGGTTGTTTGACATGTACAGTATAAAATTTCATTACGATATTGCAACGGAAAGTTGCTCAAACAGAAGATGACAGACAGAAGAACATTAGTGAATCATATATATAGATATGTAAAATTCGTTTTGTCAGTAACTACGTCCGGCGCAAGTTCGCCTTGAAGATAGGCAATCGAAATGATCAACTCCTTTATTGATTTTTTCGATTAATTTCTGATATGCACTTGGGTTATAAATGTGCATCTGTCTAGAGATGCTAGAGAGTAATTAATCGGAAATTCTATTTAGATGGCTTGAAGATTTCAAACAAATAAAAAAGACATTCTTTCTTAATTTCTCTTAAACAATATAATCAAAAAAATCTGATGTGATTGTCGCACAGCAAAATTTCGATATATTTGACAAGGATCCAATTCTTTCTTTATACATATATATCAACATGTACCTATACACCTAAGTAAAAGTAAAAATTGAACGACGAAGAAACCGAAATATACAAAATAAAGTCGAATAGTGACATTCTAGAACTAGGAATATGTCTATCAACCCTTTAAAAAGTAAATTCACTACAAAGCCCTTTCTAAATATTATAATTATTTACAGGCATAATTTTCTTTTTAAGGATTATTTGATTAGTAAAAAAAATTGGGATATTGGTTTTCTTCTTTGTTCTGATTGTAATTTCTCTTTCTCTTTCTCTTTTTCCACTTATTTTAACAACAGAAGCCATATACTTTTAGGTTTGTTCTTAAAAAAAAGGAATGAAAAATTAGTTCTAAGACTAAAAAAAAAGAAATAAAAAGGAAAAGAAAGAGAAAAGCATTAAGTTTCATTCATCCATTAACTAATGTAGGAAAAGAGAGAATTTTCGACAATGTTGGAAAAACGAGGACAATAATTAGCTGACGTACAATAGTATTAATACATTAACCTCAAAGGAAAAAAAAATTTAATTTTAGAATATGAAGGATATTTTATTAATACTGTAGATGGAGGAACAAAATTAAAAAAAAAAAAAGAAATTAAAACTCCTCATTTACAGTTTAGTTTTTTTTTTAAATTTATTTAAGGTCTTTTTCGGCATCTGAGTCCATTTAGACCCCGTCCCTATTTATTCCAATTAATTGGTATCAAAATTTTTCGCCTGGAACGGGATGCTAACCCTTGGCCTTTGGGATCAGAGGTTAATGTTTTACCTCTGAGGGCCTTGAATAAAGTTAAAACAATTATTATTTTCAATTATTAACTTCAATTTTTATCATTTTGAACAATTTTTGTTTCATTATCTATAACAGTGCTGTTATCTCTCTATATTATTATTATTTGAAATTCCTATCGGGATCCCCGTTTATTTACCCGAGGTGCTTTCGTGCACGGAGACACACACCTCAAACCTAACCGGCCTCTGGCCGTAGCCATCTACCGGCACCCCGTGAAGTTACATCATTTCCTATCTCTAACTCCTCCTACTGCGTTTGTTTCTAGCTAGTAAACTAATCCTTATTTTTGGTTCCACCCGGTTCCTTTTATCCAACCTCTTCTATGCTAGGGAGGATGTCCTAGTTGAGGAGGGACTCCCCCAGCGCCGGCGTGTAGCCTACTCCTTTTGAAGAATGCTTCACTCAGAGGGAATCTTCTTTACGTCTCTTCCACAGCAATTCCTTCTCCTCGTAGAGTTGCATGGGGGCTATTGTGAGGGATCCACTATTCCAATCCAGTGCCTGATTGAGGATTTGTTTACATTAAATAAATATTTTTCTTTTAATAAAAAAATTCCGCACTCCCAGGGTTTGAACAGGGATCCTCTTTGTAGAAGCCGACATCCTAGCCCACTACACCAGTGAGCCCCAACAGTGTAGTTCTAGGTCCTAATTTCCTATCTAGAACCCTAATTAAAAAATATTTAATATTTTTTTTTTTTAATTTAGTCATTTTTTTTTATTTATCTAGCTATTGTATAATTATATCGATATTTGTAAAAATAATAATGTTTCCCGAGGAAAAATGATTAAAAATGCTCGAGGGATACACATGCCCGCACCAGGTTTGCTTAGTAAACCTTGAGGGACACATACAGGGATATACAGTAAAAAGAGGAAAAATTTTTTATTGTAAATTCTTTACTTTAAACCGAGAAGCGAGAGAGAGTTCTTTTTTTTGAAATAATTTTTCAATTTTTATAAATGTATTCATAAGATAACATTGATATATGCCGGGTGTATATATTTTTTTATTTAATTAAGAGCAATTTAATCTGAATTGAAATGTCAACTTGACATATCATTTTTAAATTAATTTATTAAATTAGGCCTTCTAAATTAAGCCTCTTAAAATTGGATAGGAATTAAATTTTTTAAATCCGCAAAGAACTAACATGGGAAATCAATTAGTGCGTTATTTATTTATTCATGAAAGAAATCTTTTTAGTAATTGTTTAAGTAGAAACCATCAAAAAAGTATTTATCACTCATTTGTGTTGAAAAAATAATTTACCTAGACTTTTGAATAGGTTTTTTACTTTCTCTTACCTATGTATATATGTAATATATATATAGAGAGAAAGTATTGGATTCATGTCAAAAATTCGATGTCGAGATTTTGATGGATCTTCACGTTTTGAGGTCCCCTGAATCCAAAAAAGTGGTTTTCGCGACATGGTCTGTCTGTGTGTGGGTGTGTGTGTGTTTTGTGTGGTGTGTGTGTTCAATTTTAAGCATGAAGGAATTGAGCTACGAGGTTGAAATTTTATATTTAAGTTAAACATCTTTTAATCAAAATCGGCCAAAGAGTACTAGTACTTTACTGATGTACTTTTTCAGTTTTTTTCGATTTTCTCAAAATTTGCTCCAACGATTTTTTTTTAAATTCAAAAATCAATTATTTTTTAGATGCTCTTTAAAATGTATATTCTCATTTTGCAATTGAAATCTTCTGAAGACCACTTTACTCTTGTATTTCATAGGGAAGATAGGAGAAATGGTTGCCATGGTAACAAAATATAAATATTTTCCCATACTTATAAATTTTACATCTGAATTCAAATGTACCGTACTGTCGGGAACTAAATATATGTCGACACAAAAATCTGGTGTGACAAGCACAGAACACAACTTTCGATTACCGAAGGTAAGAGAAAGTTGTGTGCCGTGCGCCAGTCACACCAGATTTTTTTTTCTCATTCACACTCACACACACATTCAAACAGTCTTTTCGGCAACTTAGGCCATATAAGACTTGACGATAACCGTTATTTCATGAAAATATCTATTGGGGGGGTCCAGGCATTTCTATTTAAGCCATTTGGTATCCAAATGGCTTAAATAAAATCATCGGACTGCCTGGGGTCTGAACCCGCGACCTTTCGTATACGAGGTTAGCAAGCTAACCTCTATACCAAGCCCCGAGGGCTTTGAATAGTTTGAAATGGGTGATAGTCAACAGTCGAAAATTTACATATAATAAATTTGAAAAAGATACTTTCAACCAAATGTGTTCTATGCATATCAATAAACGGAAAAGTCATTTAATCAGAAAAAACTCAAAAAATAATTACAATAACTTTCTTGCCATTTGGTTGGTAAAAATAAGTATTAATTTTTAAATCTGCGTTTTTTTAATAACTTTGTTTAAAAAGTCTTAATAGAGAATCTTTTTGACTTATTAAAAGAAAAAAAAAAAATAGGAAGCACAACACACAAAAAAAAAGTAAAAAAGGATAAAAAAATATCCCTAAGTGAATATAAATACTTTAACGTCTAAAGGCATATTTTAATCTCAACTTTTTAGGTCAAATTTTAGCTTAAAAGCTTATATTGTTATAAATAATGTACTTAATAAATTCACACAAAAAAAAAAAAAAATCATATTTATAAATCCCCTGCGATTTAGAACTCTTTCTTATAAAGACTATATAAGAGTATTAATTTTTTTTATGGAATTAGTTCAAACTATGATTAAAAAAAAAAGAAAGGGATGAAAAAAACATCTAGCGTTTGCAGTTCTACGGTGGTTTCAAATTAGCACGAAAAATCCCTTGTTGCAACCTAGATAAGATTGTACTTTTTATTATTATACAAAAATTTTGTTAGCCGTATAATATATATAAAAATTCGCTAATGTCCATCAGTCTGTCTGTCTGTCTGTCACATTTACTCTGTTTTTACAACTTCCCATTGGGTGAAATTTTATCCGTTCAAAGAGGGTCGTCTAAGTTAAAATTTATTTTCATTCCAAAATCACCTTGCATGTATGAGAAGCGAGGATTAAAAAAATATTTCAACTTAAGATACAAGATCAAATAAATCTCAGTTAATATTGAATAAGTCTGAGGTTATATCTCGAGTCACCCATTTTCATTTAATATTTTGTTTTGGATCGAATAATAATAAAATAAATAAATTTTTCTTTATCAATTATACGAAATTAAAGATAATGATTAAAATAAAGAAAACTCCGCCGACCCCGCACCGCGGGAATAATCAGGCGAGGACAGAGAAGAAGAAGAAGAAGAAAATTAAATTAAAGGAAATGTCATGAGAAATGTTGGTAATTAGTGACCTAAACGTTATCAAAGGAGAAAGATTAAATTCTATTTATTCAATTATAAAATTAAATATTTAGGTATTGATTCTGTATTCATCTTTTCTCTTTCTTTAACTTCAATATGTTCGTGTCATTTTATTATGTAAATAAAGCATTTATAGTGGATATTTTTATAGTATTCTATAATTTAACCCTTAAGGAACCATCAATTATAAATGAACTCACCAAAATTTAGAAATCCTGGAGCTAAGCGACAAAGTCCTGCTGCCCAGGCGAATGCTTCTCAAACAAGACTAACATATGCTCACAGAAGATAGCTAGGTTTGAAGCCGTTCTGTACCATCTGTAACAAGAATAATGGCATGTAGAAAAGAATGATTTTTTTAATGGTTTGATTTATTTGAATATTATACTTACGAAAGGTTCCAGTTGGTAGAGAACAGTGAACAATCTCATCTAATTATAAAATGAAGTTCCTCTTCTATCTTGAGTTGAAAGCGAATCGCAGGAACTCCACGGAAGGCATATAAGAATAGATAGGATGAAGGATTGAGACATGGTGTCCCATTAAGGAGAGATCATGAGCAAGATTCGCCACATCCTGAAGTAGGACTGCCTTCTTTAGGGGATCATAGATGGGTACCCGCCACCCAGCATTCAGGACGTGATTATAAGTGATTCCGACGATTGACGAGGTTTATAATATTAAAGTCAATTCTATTTCCTTTGAATTGGTGTGATAACTGTAATAAAAAAAAATTATATTAAAAATGTGTATTATGATTTTACAACAGATTGAAGGAATTATTTTCATGCATTTTAAATACCTCTTCTTAAAAGTTTTTAGTTCAGTTAAAATAAAGGTTGTTGTTTTTGAAACAGGCCTCCATACCTCCCTTATAGCCTGCCGAACCTCCCTTAGAACATAAAAGGAATAAAATTCAAAAGATGTTTTAATCGATTAAATATTTGCATCTCAACTTGAGTAACTTGTCGATAAAGTGTATTATTTTCTTTAAATCTCTATTGTTGGAAAGATTTATAGAAAGAATTTATAAAATTGTTATTAGAATCTTCAGATTACAGTGATATTCATCTTGAGACACTTTACAATCTCGATCAGTGATATCCATTGGAGCCAAAAAAATATTTTCATTTTAACACTAAAAAAAAGAAAAAATTGCAAATTTATTTAAGTGTAAAGCTGTTAGATTTAATATTACTTACGAAAGGATCCCGTTGGTTGTGCCCTGAAGAATCTCGACGATCTCAGCCCCCACTCCCACCCTAACCATCTAAAACAAAAAAGAAATAAAAAATTAGTTTATATCATTCGTGCTACGTTTTTATGAAAAATATATACATTTCTTTAACTTACTCTGTAGACTGCTTCTTTCGGCTCAACGAGGGCTTCCCCAAAACTAACCTAATCCCACACTATCTATGACCGGGACGGCCATCTAATTCTAAAATGCAGATCCTCTTCTTTTCTTGAGACGGTCGCGAACGCACTCCCGGAAGGCAAGTAAGCCTTCATCATATCGATCTGAACGAAACGGAGAGACTGCGCCCACAAACCCAAAGGAAAGTTTAAGAGGAAATGGGACACTCATGTACATATGCCATATACTCACACAGATCAATTAATCTCCGCCCACCTGCCTAATCAATGTCATTTAATAGCGAACTAAAATAAAGCAGAGTTAATTGATCTGATAATCATTCACGAGTTAGGAAGGAAGCCCAGCCAATACAATACTGAAGAACCCCCCTTGGTTGCTCATTTCAGAAACAGAATGACGTTGTTTAAGATGCATGCTGAAAAAAAGAACCCTAAAAGCTAACAACATCCTATACGAAACTCCTAACATCTTGAACATTAACTCACTCTGTCCTGAAACAACCAAGGCCCAGAACTCAGCACTGACCGACAGAGCCCCAGAGAAAGAGAAAACACTCTTCTCTCAAATGCGCGAAAGAAGGAAACATGCATAGAGGAATTCTCCTATTTCCCTTGAATAACGGTCAAAAGTGAGATGATCCTCTACTGGGAGCCCTGCCTAAACTTAAATGGGACGAACAACAACACCCTATGCCAGTATTGAGGAATCAATTCACAATTGAACGTTAATTCAAAAGAACATCAGAGAATGCCGACACAGAAAGCCTAGACCCCCATATAAATATATAAATGCGTGAGCGTAGAGATTTTCTAATTATTAAGCGCCCATAGAGAGAATCTAACAAATGCTAGCTAGATCACCTAATAAGAATTGCGTGTATTCTTAAAAATTAACATTCAGTTAGTAAACAGAAAAGATATCCCCTTAGATACACGCAAAACTTAAATCCTAATATCAATCACGTAATAATAGAAAATTATAAATAAAGTTGCTTCAACACTTGAAATGTCTCATATGTTGATGTTTAAAACTACGTAGGGTAACGGGATGAAATGAGTACTGTGCATGATCTACTTATTACCAATAATCATATATATACATGTATATACCTTTTTCACATTTACCGATAATCGAATACCTTTTGCACATTCATCCATCCCATTACCTTGAGAAACTTGAATTTGGATACTGAAATATAAAAACCTATTCTTTAATATATTAAAATGTTAAATTTATGATAATTTATATGAATTTAGAAAAAAAAACTTTACAAATTATCTTAAAGTAGTTTTAAATAAAAAATTAATTAAATTAAAAAAAAATTAATTTTTAATTTAAAAATTTTGAAATTTGTAAATCATTAACTATCTAAAAGGGACTCTGAAATGGGAGAATAACATGTAATTATTAACATCCTATCCATGCACCTGTGTTAAATTATTCTATATTTAGGTCGAAATAAGAAAATTCAAATAAAATTTTGAAAATCCTAAACTGCTTACTCTACGTTCACGTAAATGTTCATACAGACTTTAAGCTTAGCTGCTACACTCGTAGAATCTGCTGTAGTGATTGCCTGGTTGACGTGAAGGCGATGTCTAATGCCGGATGCTGTATCTGGATTTACGATGTCAATTCTCGAAGGCGATTCGTCAATTTCTAAAAAATAAAGAAAATAAAATATTGAAAGAGGCTAACTTCTGGCTGCAATATTCAATTAAATATAATAGCCTACTAACTAT
>JAKCPI010008917.1:0-14107 GCA_023213315.1 Euborellia annulipes
TTCAATAATACTTGCGCTAGAGTAGACTAATAGGATTTATTCTATACAAGTAAATTCATCAATTATGGCTAAAGGTGTGAATGTTTTAGTGGAATAATAAATGAATCGAAGAATATTTTTATTTATGAAATAAATCAGAAGACTGAATTTATATATTTATATAGATTGTGAAAATAAAATCCCTTAATATTTGTCTTTTCCTGAGGTTTCCAAGCAATAAGCCGCGGCTCTGCTTTAAGGCATCGCGACCCGCCAGGAAAATATTTCAATTTCAAATAAATAGGTCAATATTTTGATTTAGGGAGGAGAGGAAAATTCTGATATAGCCTATATTAAAAGAGCCAAGAATCAAATAAGACTAAACAATTTTCAATGTCATTTTGCTGGAAATACTTATGTAAAATATACATATATAAACGAATTTCTGTATTGGATGGGTTACCCGGGCTACTCTATTTTTACTTTCTCGTATAAAATATAAAGAGAAAGTATTGTAATCCAGGATAGAAGAAAAGAAGAAGAAAAACAGCAGCTAGTCGTATTTCATTATTTTAATTCCCATCATGTTGACGTTTCGATCCCGGTAGGGATCATCCTCAGAACAGTTGGGTGTTATGTATGTGTATTTTTGAATATTTCAATCATATATTATTATAGAACTCAGAGATAAAAAATTTATATGAATTATACTAGTTAAAATACAATTGAAAACAAGTGGTCAAGAGAGACGATGGTCACTTAGCAAGAATTATTCCTGATTTATCTTGCTAAGTGACCATCGTCTCTCTTGACCACTTGTTTTCAATTGTATTTTAACTAGTATAATTTATTTAAATTTTTTATCTCTTTGAGTTCTATATAGTAGCCTATATGATTGAAATATTCAAAAATACACATACATAACACCATGGGCGTAGCCAGAAATCTTGTTAGGGGGGGCCAACCCCCGTTATGACAAGAGGGGGGGGGGAGTTTGCAATTAATATATACATAGATTATTAATTATTTATTTAAATAAAAAAATTAAATTAATGTAGTGGATTGGGCGTTAAAAAAAATTCCCAATGGGAAAAATATATATTTGTTTTTTTTTTTTTTTTTAATTTTTAGGACAAGCCAGGGGGGGGGGCAATGCTCCCCCAGCCTCCCCCTGGCTACGCCCATGCATAACATCCACCTGATCCCTACCGGGATCGAAACGTCAACATGATGGGAATTAAAATAATGAAATGCTGTTTTTCTTCTCCTTTTCTTCTATTCTGCTCTACGTATCTACTCTATTTTTGAATATGCCCACTAGACAATAACATTTTCGTATATAGCATTCAAGATGATCAATGAATTTCATTCACCAACATGGTGAAAGATTGGCCTATAGCGTTTTAACAATTATTTTCCTCCTGAACAATCGACGAGCCTGCTTTCCAAGAAAATCTATTTGTTAATATATAGAGCGAGAGATACTAAATATGTAATTAGATAATTATAACAAAATTTTAATTTAAAATGAATTCGAAGAATCCAAATTAAAATCAGGTGTGGAGATTCACACGGAAAATGTGAATTATGCATTTCCACACATATGGGGTCTGCTTATGAAACATCCCACGAGAGTCGTGTGGTGATTTTGTCAGGAGATTATAAAAAGATATTCTCTCCCTCTGCATATGCTGACTGGAGTAGTCACTTTGTAGGTTTTGAAATTGTTTTATTTAGAATTTTCCTTGAATAAACTACAAGCGTTTTATCTATTCAACGATCCAGCAACGCCTGCTAATCCAGCAACCGGCAGCTCTATGCCGAAACTGATTTCGGGGAAATACATAGTTGAAACTTTCTAATATAGAATTTTTTGATAATAAAATACAAATTATATTTTATATGATTAGTATTATTTTAAAATGCGACCTAAAAATATAATAGTAATTTAAATATACGTGAATTTATTACAAAAATCCTAATTACTTATTAAAAGTTTATGACAGCGCTTTTCCTTTCTTGCAGAGTTTTAAGAATAGTCGTTTTGTTTTTTAGATGCCGTTGTTTATATTGCTTATAAAATGTATAATAAAACTCGTGTCTATTCCAAGCCAAAAGTACCTCTTGGAAAATACTGGGTGAAGATGTTAAAGATGAAATTTTAACATATTCATCATTGAATTCATGGAAAGTTTTTTTTTTTTTTCTAATTTAAATCTGTTGGGCTTAGAAGGAACTTTTTTTCATTAATATTAAACAATTTTTCATGTTAATAAGTTCATTATTAAATTAAATTCTGAATACAAACTTTTTTTTTTTAGACCAAATAATGAATTAAGTTTTATGTTAATGGCGGAATATAGAGATGTGCATTTTTAGTAAAGTAAAAGAGGATATAATTATAATTATGCAGCATTTTTGTTTTTTTAAGAAGAGCCTATATTATTATAAAAGAAATTTTATAAAGCCATTGACATTTCTTATTTCTTAATATTATTGGAACACTAAAGAATAATTCGTATAATAAAGAAAATTTAAAGATAGTAGTTTTTTGATCGTTTAATTTTAAAGCCACACCCTGTAGTAATGTACCAGAGGGGAATTGCAAATTTTGTAGTGGAAAATCTATCGTCATCATTCTCTTCAATAACTAGACTGACAATCCAGAATCACCTCTATCGTCTTCTAGGAAAATTTTATTTTTTATTTTTATATCTCATGTCTCCTTGTGTCACAAATGTCTCTTTAAGATAACCTGCTCTCTTTGGAAGAAATCTATATCGATAGTTATCTTGAAGGTACATGCCATGGCATGATCCAGGGTAGAAATTTCTTGGAATTTGAGAATACCCACTGATGTTGAAAAACATGACTATCAATCAGACTCAACAACAACAAAATAAAATATATAATGTAATGGAATATTAATGTCTGTATTCAACTGAAGTTTAGAGAATAAATGCGCAGACACCCAAATAATAAATGGATAAAATAATATTTCCCAACCATTTGGATACCAAATGGCTTTAATAAGAATGCCTGGACCCCAAATAATAGCTATAAATTCATAATGTTTATCGTATAAAGTCTTATAAGCATAAGTTGCAGAAAAGACTGTGTGAGTATGACTGTGAATGGGAAAAAAGTGTGAGTGTTAAAAAAAAATATTTCCCAAGCCCAGGCCCTAGGGCCGTGATTGTTCTCTTGGGGGGCCGTGAACATTTTCCTATAAAAAAATATTATAAGTTATTAATTTTTCGCTAATCAAATCAGGAGTTTTAATTATTTATTAAATAAAATTGTAAACGTAAGAGGTATAGATATACCAACTCGTATCTGAATTTGAAATGAAGAAAAACTATGAGTACCATAAGGGTTACTCTGAGATTTAATATCGGGCGCCACGGAAAAATTTAATATGCTAAGGGCGCGGGAAATCGGAAAAGTTTGGGAACCCTTGAGATAAAATATAACAAAAATTAAAAAAAAAATCCCATGTAGAAAGAATATTAGTTTTTTTTTTTTTTTAAAGCCTTTTAGGCCAAATAGACTTTAACGATTCACTACCGGTATACCTATATGTGTGAGTCCAGGCACATTAATTTATACCATTTGGTATCCAAATGATATAAATAAATATTCATCAGACTGCCTGGGATACGAACCCGCGCCCCTTGTCTTTAAGATTATCAATATTGACATTTGTCAAAATTTCTAACCTCTCGGTCACGAGAGCAAAGAATATTTATATATATTTTTTTAAAATTTTCCTACCTCTCAACAGAGATTAACTCCAATTACAGAAAGACGGAGGAGACAATGACAATGTTTGAAAATTTTCACGGCAAGTGGGATTTGAACCCGAGTTGGATAGTGACTCTAGATTCGTAATCCGCAGCTAATCATCCGATTGAGCCTCCTCAATAATATACCTGTATTCATAGTCGTTCCTTGAGGAAGAAACAGGGGCGGACTAAGGCCTAGGCATCCTAGGCACGTACCTAGGGCCCGTAATTTTAGGGGCCCGAAAAAAAATTTTCCACTTAGCGGAACAATATAGTAAAAATTTTTTTTTCGCTCGTTAATTACAATGTTGCCTAGGGCCAGCTTTAGGCTTAGTTCGCCACTGGGAAGAAAGAATCCTTACGCCTATATATTTATTCAGGTATAAGGAAGGATTCCTTCTTTCTCAAGGATTGGCAATGAATACGGGTATAAGTTGATTAAGTAAAAACGACTCAGTGTTTAAAAGCTGCGCGCAGGGACCGCTTAAAAAACAATCGGTCAACTGAAAAAAAATTTTATTTACCATTTTTTTCTTTTTTCATTATCTTATCCTAAACCATTTATATTAACTTGTTTATACAACTTAAAAGTTTATTTTCGACTCATTTCCTTAAATCATCTAGAATGAAAATATACTTTGATTGACTTTATACTTTGATAAAAAAAAATTATTATATAAAAAAGATTAGGAAAAAAAAAGTTTATGAAATATTAAATTGCCAAAAGTTATTTAAATACAAGGCAAAAAAAAAAATATTAACCAAGTTAAAATCTGATAATATTGAACGTAGAACTTGATCAAATTATCTTAAATCTGGATTTTTTAATAAGGTTATCTTTTTCCCTCTTCTCCAACGAATCCTAAATCAGACTTTCTCTTTTTTTTTCCTTTCTATAAAATATTGAATTCTTTAAAATTTAAATTTCATAAAGATTAAGTAAATTAAAAAAAAATTCTTGAATTATTAGATAGATAAAGAGAAAGAATTCTTGATTGAATTTAAAGAAATGAATTATATTTATTTAAAATTTTTTTATTATTCATCCGTCTGTCATTAATATTTGATTCTCATTGGACATATGGACATAAAGCTTGGTGGGCAAAGTTAAAAATTTCTGAACTGAATAAATCATTCAAGTCAAGAATAATAAGTTGCATTTATCCTTCACTAATTTTAAAAATGAAGAGATATTAGAATTTATTCTTATTTAATTATAATTTCGCTAAAAAAAAATTACCAAGTTCAGTGGCGAAATTTATTTAATTTAAAATGGAAATCTCTTCAAAGGAATTCACTTCCTTTGAGGCTTTTTTTGAAGCCCTCTCATCCGCGTCAATTGCCATTCGACTTTTTATTTCTAAGCAAATAAAATCACTCATTTATGAGATATTCACAGACAAAGAGAGTGGATATTTGTGTTTTTTTCTCTCTCTCTTTTTATGAAGACTATTTTATGAAATAAAATTCCTTATATTATATTATATTAATATAAAAATTTAGTTTTTAGTGATGAAAATTTAAAATTTTAATCAGTGAGAGATACTTTAATAAATTATTTCTTGGAGGAATTATCTATCTCCCCCCCCCCCTCCTCAGATTTAAGTAGAATCATCTCTGGAAACTTAAATAATTTGCCTAACGTTGTTTAAATATTGCAGAAAAAAAATATATGTTCACCATCAACTAAGAAATCAGAAATTATTGGAAGATAGGCAACCAAATTGTATAGTATCTAATCTTAGATTTCTTCATGAGTTTCTGCTTTAAATTCCATTTAAATTAAATGAAACCCTGATGTTACACCGCTATCGCTATAAAAAATGTAAGGAAAATTTCTAAAAGAAACTCTTGAGCTAGGGATCAGAAGAGAGATGAGACAAAAATTTACTTAAATTAAATTAGTTGCCAATCAAATGAAATAAATAGATACAGAGTCTAAATGGTCTCCGAAAAAGGACTTGAATAAAAAAAATACAATCTTAATTGATTTTCGTTGCCTATTTTCCAGAAATTAATAAAAAGTAAATTTATGCATTTATTATAAATGATAACTTTTTATTGAATTTTTACTTTCTCTTACCTCTATATATGTTAATATATATAGAGAGAAAGTATTCGATTCATGTCAAAAATTCGATGTCGAGATTTTGATGGATATTCAAGTTTTGAGGTCCCCTGAATCTAAAAAATGGTTTTCACGACATCGTCTGTCTGTCTGTCTCTCTGTCTGTCTGTCTGGGTTCAATTTAAAGCATGAAACAATTGAGCTAGGTGGCCAAAGAGTACTAGTACTTTACTGGTGTACTTTTTCAGTTTTTTTTTTCGATTTTCTCAAAATTCGCCCCATCGATTTTGATTAAAATTTAAAAATCAATTATTTTTTAGATGCTCTTTCAAATGTATATTCTCATTTTGCCATTGAAATATTCTGAAGACCCCTTTACTCTTGTACTTCATAGGAAGAATAGAAGAAATGGTTTCCATGATAACAAAATATAAATATTTTCCCATACTTATAAATTTTACATCTTGAATTCTAATATATCGGCGGAAACTAAATATAAGCCGACACGAAAAATCTGGTGTGACAAGCACAGAACACAACTTTCGATTATCGAAGGTAAGAGAAAGTTGCGTGCTGTGCGACATCACACCAGATTTTTTTATTCTTATATCTTTATTATTTATTTCTATTTTTATTATATTTTAAATCTATTCAGATAACATTATTTCCGCATCTATTCTTCTTCAAGTTACTTTGTAAATTAACAATCAATTTTTTTTTAACATGTTTTTTTTCATTCTTAGCTTTATAAACCAAACAATTCAATGTTCTTAACTTGTAATTATAGAAGTAACTAATTCATTTATATAGAAAGTTTTTCAATAACATAAAGAGCCTTTTGAAAATTCTATTTATTATACTAGGTTTCTTTTCCTTTTTTTACTAAGAAATTAATTATATAAGAAATGCCAGACAGGTATTCAACAGCACAAAAGAGAATTTAATTCGTATGAAAACTTTTAATTAATTCGTTAAAATGATTTTTATTTTTGAGAATTTTTTTAGAAAAAGTATAATTTAGAATTGGGCAGGAACTTCCACAACGGACTATTCTTTATATGCTAGAGTATAGCATAATATAAATGTCATTAATTTGTTTTCATTTAAATTAAATGAAATCCCGGAGTAACGTCTCAATAGTTCCAAAAAAAAGTACAAGAAAAATTTCTAAAATATAAAGTGTTGGAAATCAAATCTCAATACATTAGCAAAGATTTTATATTATTTCCAAAAATAATAAAATTAACACATGGGAAAAGGGAGAATGGGAAACTCTATGCCTTTCTTTATATATACTACTAGTAGCTATCGTACAATACATTCACTTTCTCAATCTCTAACATTGAAAATCTTCTTTGTTAAAATTTATCACATGTCAAAGTATTTGATTCTTGACGTTAATATAAATTCTACAACTTGGGAAGGGTCTTAACTTTATTGATGAAAGTTTGAGGAAGTATGATGCCTAAGTTAAGAATTATCTCTTTTGTTTTTAGTTTCAATTTACAATGAAAATATAAAAACCAAAATTTTTTCATATAAAATTTAGACTAACTAGCCTACCAAATAATGATACATAAAAAATTAGAAATAAAAGACATTTTATTCGACGTTTCTAATTCTTCTTCAGGTCAGGTAGTGGAAAATGATCTTTTTTAAAATCTTCTTAATTGAATAGTTCTTATAACTTACTGGTTTTCGAATTGAATTTTTTAAGAAATTTATGCATATAATTATTTTTCTGATTGTTTCAGTAAGTAATTGGAACATTGTTTAGACACAATTACAAATTTATTTATACAGTTAGAGAGAAGTGATTCTTCTTGAAGAGATCCGAGATTTGACTGTTTGTTTTAGAATCTGTTCGGATGAAACGGTGATGAATTGGGATTTCAGAGGGTCATGTTGGACAGTATGTAATTGAACCCTTCCTGGTCGGTGTTGAAATAACAACGACCTGGCCCCATGCAGGAGCTCCAGGTATTGATTTGCCGGTGCGAGGATTTCGTCGAGATCGGCAATGAATCGCCCAATGGCAATCCCCGACAAACACCACAACCAATCAATAGCTGAGAAAATTGCACATCCCCCTCCCACAATTTCTTATTTTAGCTTCAGAAAGACTATTTAACCATCCTACTCTCCATACGTTCCCATTTCCCTTTTAAAAATAACCCGAGTGCTACTCATATTTTCCAATAGTTTATAACATGGCTTATTTTCGGTTATAACTTTTGAATACTCCGGATGTCCGGTTTAAATATTGCAAGTAAATAGAAAAAGACATAAATTTGTATACCGTAGCTCTATGTACCTTTATAACGATATTTTAGTCATGTTTATCATCCACGCTCTTATTTTTATGCCATTCAGAAGTGAGAGTTCGTTCTTAGATTTAAATTCTCCACATATTCCAATAAAAATTTAGAGGAAATTTTCTGATGATCTTAACCAGCTTAGCCTACATTAAATTTAATTTTAATCTAATGATAATATATATTTTCGGAATGGCTGGTAGGGGAATATTACAATTAGGCAGGATGGTCTGCTCATCAAGATTTCGTCACATCGCACCTCAAGACTTGGTTGACATTATTAATTATAAAAAATATACGATTGCAAAAAATACATCTCAAGGTAGTTGCTACTAGCTAATCTGTTAACAACTGTAAAAATCCGAAGATGTCATTTACGTTTTGTAAAAATCACTAAATATCATCTACATATTTATTTTTACGAATGCAACTATCCCGTGAGTAGTAACTATATTGATAAGTATTGCTGAGAATTTCTATATTTTTTTCTAATTAAAAATGTCGTCCAGGTCTTGGGATAGAATGTGACGAGTGCTCAAACAGCGGCGTCATTTTAACTTTTTCTTGGGAGGGGCAAATTTTTTTCTTGGGGGGGGGGGGCAAACATTTTTTTTCTTAAAATTTACTTACAAATATGTACTCAAATTGAGCCAAAAGATATTTAATTTAGTTTAATTCTCTACAGTTTATATACTCGTAGATATATTTTGAAAGATTTTATCTATTATAGAATAATATAAAATTTTATAAAAGTCAGAGCCCTTGGAGGGGGGGGGGCAAATGACCCCCCTGCCCCCACCCCCTCCAAATGACGCCACTATGCTCAAAATGTTGACGAACATATTGAAATAAATTTTTTGTATTATCATTGTTATCTTTCAGCAGCTGCCCATTTTATCTATTTGTACTAAAAATAACTACGAGTATTTGCAACTAAGGCCATAGAGGTTCCGATATATGTGTAGGCCTATTAAAATTAATTCATAGGCAGTATAATTTATATCAAGAACCAAAAAAATCCTATTATAATCAATGAAATTTAATTTCAACCGAGAATTTCAATTTTCATTTATTTTTAAGAGCCAAATAATTTGATATTTAATTCCAGCTACAATTTTCAACTAAAGGAATCGATTTTAACTATCTCCTAATTGAGAAGGAACACTCCAAGATTTGATGAAATTCAATCATTGTTAGTTTGAAGAATTTGAATATTTTTCAATTAATATAAAAGAGGTAAAATGCAAGTAAAATTATGAATAAATTATAGATATTTTAAATGAAATTTTTAATATAAAATGAATAGTGCTTATAGTAAACATTTTATGTAAACTATTAAGAAGTTAATGAAGCATCAAAAAAATTCAATTTCCAAAGATCAAAGTAAGCGAGAGGCCGGAAACAAGTTTTTTTGATCTCTCAGCAAGGAAGGAAAACGAGAGAGAAAGCTCTGATAAAAATGATCATTTCCCAGAGAAATGCGAATTTTTTAGATTATCTTGCAACGTTTTGAGTTATAACAATAATTTAGTTAATATTTTTCTAACAAAAATAATGGATAAATTATTCGTTTAATTAATATTTCCAAGGAAAGTTGATTACTGGCTGTGTCGGTAAACAAAAGGATAAAATAATAAATATACGGCTTAAGAATGAAGTGCCTCTTAATGTCTCAGGTACTGACCTCTATTATATTGCAAGAAACGACAAAATAAATAATAATAATGAGCCTCATAATACATGTATTATACAAGAGCAAAAGAATATTCTTTTAAATTTATTATCTAATTTATTTTAGCAAAGGTTTTTTTATAGAAAAACTCTAAAAGCTCTTTTGTTGTATTCTAGAAATATAGATTAAGAAATTGTAACGGAAATACTTGTTTGAGGTAAAAAATGATTTCGTATTAAATTATAACGGTATATAAGAACTAAATATGCTTTACACTTATGATCATTATAAATTTATTTAATAAAATAATGAAAATTTGAAATCAGGTTCCGATTTTAATTTTTTATTTTTAATTATTGCCTCCATTTTTATGCCCTCTGGTTTTGTGGTTAAAAGTGTTGGTAGTAAAAATTAAAGGAGTAAGAAATTAATTTTTTTCTTCTTTTCTTTCCAATCAAGGAGCATCTTCACACCAATTGTTTTTTTTTTTTTTTTTTTTTTCATTTAAGGCCTTTTTCGGCATCGAAGGCCATTTAAACCCCGACTATTTATTTCAATTGGATTGCTAGTCAATCCAATTGAAATAAAATTTTGTCGCATGAGACGGGATGCGAACCCTTGAACTTTGGTACTAGAAGCTAATGCTCTAGCCCTCACACCAATTGTTGTTATTATTGGGGGGGGGGAATCACTCAGTAGGGAACAACACAACAAATAAAGATATTTTATTTTAGCTTAATACGTTGAATCCACAAAAGGATAGAAAATTTGATCTATTTTATTTGAAATTCCTATCGGGATCCCCGTTTATTTACCCTAGGTGCTTTCGTGCACGAAGACACACACCTCAAACCCAACCGGCCTCTGGCCGTAGCCATCTACCGGCACCCCGTGAAGTTACATCATTTCCTGTCTCTAACTCCTCCTCCTGCTTTCGTCTCTAGCTAGTGAACTAATCCTATTTCTGGTTCCAACCGGCTCCTTATATCCAACCTCTTCTATGCTATGGAGGATGTCCTAGTTTGAGGTAGGGACTCCCTCAGCGCCGGCGTGTAGCCTACTCCTTTCGAAGAATGCATCACTGAGAGGGAATCTTCTTAACGTCCCTTCCACAGGACGGGATGTCACAGCAACTCCCTCTCCTCGTAGAGTTGCCTGAGGGCTATTGTGGTGAGATCCTATATTCCAATCCAGGGCTTGCTTGAGGATTTGTTTACTTTAAATAAATATTTTTATTTAATGAAAAATCCCGCACGCCAAGGATTTGAACAGGGATCTTCTTTGCAGAAGCCGACACCCTAGCTCACTACACCAGCGAGCCCTCTAGAAAATTTGATCAACAAATAAATCTTAAATGGTATAATACTTTGGGATACTTTTTCTCAAAATTGTTAAAGTAATACGGCCTGCACTGGCCTGGACTTTTTGACTGAAGAAATAGGAAAGAATACGCCTTTACTTTATAAAGTTTGAAACAACCTTTCCAACAGAGATAATACTGAAGAATCATCATGGTTTTTCTCAACCCAATGTGCACATGCGCAAAATTATAAGAAATATTTTGAGCAAGTAAAAAATGATAGATCAACTAGGTTTTTTTTTTTGAAATTTGCACTATGATTAGATTGTACAAGAAACGAGATTATCATTAGTCACTAAAGGTCCAAGGGGAAATGGGACCCACTTGATCACAAAAAAATATTATTAAAATTGTAATCATACGAAATGCCTTGATATTATATAATAAATCACTATTACCCTCACTCACATGAATGCTGACTGCTTCTACACCAGAAATTTCGGACTCCCTTGTAACAAAAAACTGCCACTAATCGTTTATCTTTCTTTCACCTTCACTGAGCTTTATTAAAATATTTATTTACATCTTAAGTATTAACTAACAAATTTCGAAGCTTGATCCCAAAATGAAATTCTAAGAGCGATTCAGAGAATGATGATCCTCTCTCCTTTCCCCATTACATAATTTTTTTTTTTTTTATTAATAAATCGCAATTTATCGCTGATGATAACCCAAAAGCAGAAGGGTGAAATATTCACAAATTTCAGTGATACTTGTCACATTTTATCCAATTATGTAAATTTATTTTTTTATATATCCACACATGTTAAAAATTCATTTGATTTCTATAGTTATAAAAAAAAAATTTGAAAGATCATTCAACTTTATTTGGAATTTACCTGAGTTAGATATATGAAAAGATTGAAAGGACTATTTTAAGATGAGAGCGACCAAATTGCGATATCATAGTTCGCGTGGGTGGGACGTATGCCCCGAACAAATGTTAGCAAGTAAGCATTTGGCAAATCACTCTATAATATTTCCACATGATTTGCTCTCAGACCCCAACCAATTCGAAACCTCCAACTTGTCAAAGTTAGAAGCAGCAGCCAGCAAAGCAATTGAATCAACCCTCCCCATTTTAAACGAAAAGGAAAAAGTTTTTTATTTGTTTTCAAGGAATTGAATTCAAATTAACAATTTTGACACCGACTTCTTTCTTTTACAATTAGTTATTCAATAGAGAATGATTTATAAATATTGATTGATTTTTGGAATAATTAAATTTAAAATTCGCCAATAGCAAAAAAAAAAAAAAAAAAAAAAGGTGAGGGAAAACTTTTTTTAATCTTATGCAACTTTTTTAATAAGATTCCAATGAATTTTTTTTTCTTGAATAGGAATTTTCGTTTTTCTCTTCGCACTATTTTATCCAGGATCGTCTTTTCTTTGCTGCTTGAAATACTTACTATACAGGGTGACTTTTATAGCCAGGACAGCAGTGGGATGTTGGAAACTTTAAGAGTAAAAAAGTCCGTTAAGAGAGACAAAATGTGACATTTTAGTAGATCATTTGGGATTTTTATTTTCCTACAAAAAAAAAGTAAAACTTTTGTCAAAAACTAGTAGACTTGTTTAAATTTATTTTTTGATTAATTTGAAAGAATTGTAAAATGGGGAAAACATCGACGTAGGGACGAAAGGGGGATCACTTCTTATTACTTTCTATGTATATAATATATAGGTATATACTGTGTATAGAGAGAAATTATTGGATTTATGTCAAAAATTTGATATCGAGTTTTGGTTGGATGTACACGTCCCCTGAATCCAAAAAAGTGGTTTTCGTGACATGGTCTGTCTGCTGTGTATCTGGTCTGTCTATCTCAAGAATGAAAAGATCTAGAAAGTTGACATTTTATATTTAAATTACGTAGCCTCCTAGGACGTGACACTAAGCTTTGAACAAAATCGGCCAAAGTGTACTACTGTAGTTCTTTACTGATGTAGTTTTCCAGTTTTTTTTTTTTTTTTTCAATTTTTTTCAAAATTCACTCTCCGATGATTTTATTTAAGCCACTTGGATACCAAATGGCTTAAATAAGAATGCCTGGACCCCAAATAAATATATATTATAAATACGAGTATCGTTTAAAGTCTTAAATGGCCTAACCACTTGAACAAAATCGGCCAAAGTGTACTACTGTAGTTCTTTACTGATGTAGTTTTCCAGTTTTTTTTTTTTTTTTTTCAATTTTTTTCAAAATTCACTCTCCGATGATTTTATTTAAGCCACTTGGATACCAAATGGCTTAAATAAGAATGCCTGGACCCCAAATAAATATATATTATAAATACGAGTATCGTTTAAAGTCTTAAATGGCCTAACCACTTGAACAAAATCGGCCAAAGTGTACTACTGTAGTTCTTTACTGATGTAGTTTTCCAGTTTTTTTTTTTTTTTTCAATTTTTTTCAAAATTCACTCTCCGATGATTTTATTTAAGCCACTTGGATACCAAATGGCTTAAATAAGAATGCCTGGACCCCAAATAAATATATATTATAAATACGAGGTATCGTTTAAAGTCTTAAATGGCCTAAGTTGCCGAAAATACTGTGTGTATGTGTGTGTGAATGTGAGTGTGAATGAGAAAAAAAGTGTGAGTGTTTTTAATAAAAAAAATATATATATATAGACCAATATGGTCTGATATGATATATGTATGATTTTATTTAAGCCATTTGGATACCAAATATAATGTTTGCCTGGACAATGCATATATATTCAAATAACGGTTATCGTCAAAAGTATTATATGGTCTGAATTGCCGAAAAGACTGTGGATGTGTGGGGTGTGAGTGTGAATGAGAAAAAAGTGTGAGTGTTAAAATATATATATATATATAGACCTACGTATCAACGGAAACTAAATACCTAGTATATCTCGACACAAAAAAATCTGGTGAGTCAAACAGCACAGAACACA